>JALRMM010000063.1:0-124080 GCA_026122155.1 Zymoseptoria crescenta | reverse complement strand
TGCTTACACGGGCATGTCTTGGCGGGATTTCGCGCTAACACGATTTTCGGAAATCGGGAAATGCGGAATTCGACCGGTTGGCCACTCTGGAGCTTCGTCATAATTGTAAAGACCCTTGCGTACGAAAATAGCGGCTTGCAACTTCACCTCCTCATCCATCACGATATATCCGAATAGCCCCTCGCCCAGTCACAATCGCAACCCCAGACGTATTGCAACCATGCCCTATCTAGGTGATGGTCGGATCGGGATGCTGTTCGTGGATCCCAGATTGAAGTACAACGTCGTTTGGATATTATGAAGCTTGCGACGATTTGTTGGCCCATCTCTCCTACCGCAACCAGGAAGCGCTACGGTGTTGAGTTTTTTGAATGTTTTGATGAGAATTTCGAACGCTGATACACATCGCAGAAGAATGGCACACCACCACCACCAAGTCGTCGCCAACACTGCAAGGCGAAGATCTTCCACGCTCGATGCAAAATTGACGTCAAAATGTTTGATCCTGGACGAGCGACTTGTTCCATCAGAATAAACCCCGTCACTATACAGCGTGTGTGTTCATCGCAGTCCACTGGCTCCGCGACGAGGTGAGGTGCCCTCTAGCTTTCGCATCCGGGGCGCGCCAAGCCAAGGGTTGTTCTTTCCTCTCACATGTGGGAACCTCTCACACCCTCTTCTTCCTCTCGATCCCCTCCTTCATCGTCATAATCTCATTCAATCACGCTCTCTGCAATCTCGCAGGCTCTCCTTGCCATCAAAATGGACGACATCACGTTGAACGACGACAATCCGCACGAAGATGTGCAGTGCACGGTAGACGAGTCACCCATCGATGCACATCTCAACCAAACTCACCTTGAATTCACCATCTGCATGTTAGAAAAGGCGGAAGAATTTCAAGAACCTTCGATCGTGGGATCAAAGTGGTTCGTGCGGTTCAGTCACATCTGTCACAGGCTGATGAGTGCTCACCTCGCTTTGGCTGGATGGGCCACCTCACTCGACGAACACCGCCAATTTTTAGGCGAGGAATGGGACCGGTTGAAGCATGACCGAGAAACGTTGGAAACGGATAAAAAGTCGCACGAAGAGAGAGGGTCCGGGCTGATTACCTCTTGTTGGGGAAACATACTCGACCCGAGAATATCGTGTGAGTGGACACTCCAACGCTGCATCGTTGTCGTCAGTTGCTGATCATATCCATTGCGCAGTCCAACTCCACCCAACTCCAGCAATTACCCACCTGGCCAGCCGGACGCCAACCACAATCCTCAGAGGTGAGTTGATCATTCACGGCCGTCGCTGACTGGTCTGGGTTCCACGACAGCTCGCTGACCGATATGTTACATAGCCACGCGCCGCAGAATGTCAACGATGATCAAAAAGCGCACGCCAACACCGCCAAGGATCCTGAGAGGTGAGTTTCGTGTGCAATGGGGTGTCGACATGTTTCCTGATACGTCATGGTAGACAACCATCGAGACAAGCAAACGACAATACTTCGAGGTGCGTACTGCTGTATGTTGCAAGATTCAGACTGAGCCTGACATATGTTACCAGACCACGTTCGCGGGACACCAATGCATCAATGGCCAACCGCAGTGCCTCGCTTCTCGGCAGCAGATCCAATTCAAACAACGAATCTCAGCAGTTAAACGCCAGGGACAAGCGGTGGGTCTATCGTGTCCATCTGACGTCGTGTCGGGCCGACCTAACAGTTCTCCGCAGACCCCTGTCACGTCAATCCTTGGGGCCTCGCCCCTCGCCGAAGCATGCCAGCCCTGTCAAAAGCAACACGTCTGCGTGAGTCCACCCCACACGGGTGCATATGGTCCATACTAACGCATAAACACAGCACTGTCCTTTCAACACCCAGCGGAAGTAATTCCACACAGAATGACGTACGACGACTTTTTGCAGCAGCCCGCTCATGCCGAGGAGTCCGCAGTGGAGTCAATCGAGCAAGATGGCACGGCCCTGTCGCCATCTCATCTCAAGCGGACCGCCACATACTCGCCGACGCCATCACCAGCGAGTAAACATTCCAGGAGCAATTTTCCGCCACACCCTCTGGCCCGATCGTTCAATCACCGGTTCACTGGCCCTCCTGTATCCCTCGGGGGTCAGAACAACAACCCATTTGCGTCCCACGCATTTGGCGGGACTCCGCAGAGAGGTCGCCCTGGCCTGCGAGAAAGCAGTGTGGCCAACAGTGTGGCCACCAGCCTGGGAGAAACACCCGGAGGTACACGGCGTAGATCGACCACGACCAAACCGAAAGTGCCATTGGACAGCGAAATCAAGGCCGCGGTCACAGAGATAACCGGCTCGCTGTCCATTCACGGCCTTCCTCCGGCCGGTTCCGTCTACACAAAAGCAATCGATCCTCGAGATGCTCGCGCCCCTTCTCGTATAATTTCGCACCAAGAATGGACTGGCCAATTCCAAAAGGGGTCTCAGAGGGGATCCGAAATGCGCCAATACGAGACTGTGGAATCACACACCCCATGAGATTCCACCCACCCATCATTCGTGCAAATTCTGCATAGACAACGGCCTCCTGTGCATCAGATTCCTTCCCGACAGCAAGGTGGTCATGCCGCTGCCAGAGGAAGAGAGAGCTGGTATGACAATGGGTAATATGGGGTTCTGGGTGCTCGAAGAGAATTCTCCCAAGCTAAGAAGAGCTTGAGTGGTTGGAATCTGCCTTTCGCTGGACGCAATCTCTCGACAGCAATCTTTCCCAAACTGCTTGATCCATGGCTGTCAAAAGGAAGCAATTCCGACAAGCGTGGCATTCAGATTTGTGGCTCGTGCTTGGCCCATACCTTTTGACGGAGGCGATCCCATCGGGTATGGCACCCACGTGGATTCGTTATTCCTCTCCGTGTTTGACCCATACATTGATGTGGCACTCACGTGATGGGACCTACCGTATTTGTTCCATGGCCCAGTAGGCAGACATGGCATCTAGAGGTCGGGTCTTGATGGTGTTGGAGTGAGGGGATTTGGGAGTCGATGTGAGGGAGATTTTGGACGATATGATACCGAAGATATTGCCATTGAACTTTCACGCTTCTGTTTTCTTCACGTCATGTCCCCAATCACCCTGCGTTCTCGAACTCTCGCAACCCTGATCGACACTTTGCAGTGCATGATTCCATGGACAAAGCATAGTACGCTCTCAAAACAAACGTGGACACAATGGACAAAGCCAAAGAGCCGACAAAGAAGCTCGAAGCAACGCACTGCGTCGTGGACGAGGCTTCGGCGGGACTTCCTGAACAACAGTGGATCAATGCGCGATATGCCGCGGTCAAGGCTCCCAACCATCCTTGCCGTACATGGCAGAAAGATCTCAACGAGTCGTTGGAAGAGCAGAGCATCAAAGCTCGTTGTTGCCACTGATAATCGCAATAAAGGCTTGAGCGGCGACATCTGCATCGGCCAGGTCCTTGTCCATTTGTGCAATCTCTGCGATTCGTGCGTCGTGAGCTCGATTCTGCTCGTCGATGTATGCGTTCAGGTTCTTCAGAATATCATTGTGGCCTTTGAGGATGGCCAATGATTGATCCCGCTTCTGCCGAAATGCCAGCACTGACTGTGTGCTCTCGTGGTCGGCAATGAATGTCTATTCGAAGAGGAAGAAGTTAGAACCGCGTCAAGCTTGATTCGAAATCAGGCTCGTACATACTTCTTGTTTGAATTTCACTTTCTTCCAACTTTGTTTCGAGTCTTCTCATGTTCGGAACAGCATGGACGAGACGATCTGTGTGCTGTACACGTTGAAGGAGGTCAACCCATGCCTTTCGTGCCGGTTTCCACACGGCATCGTCTGAAATTCCACTTTGTTCCATGACTCTAATCTCGTGTGTAAGCCGAGATCGATGTGAAAGTAGGGACGCTATCGGAAAGGCATCATCATCATCATCATCATCATCATCATCATCATCACCATCGTACTCTTCGCACCGTCGTAGGGCATAGGTGAGGTCTCCCACATCGTACGCGATCCCAACGAGAGTCAAGTCTCGAACCATACGACCCAGGTGGCTATTCGAAGTGATCCACAAAAACTTCTCCAGCTCGTCTTGAGTGATGTCGACGTAGGTGCTCTCGAAGAGGGACCGGAATTCGTATTGTGTTGCGTTGTGTGCGAGCGCGCGATTGACGAGGCGAAGACGACAGATGTCGGGAAGGTCGAGATGCTCCATCACGAGAGCACACAGCTCTGCTGGAAGCTCGTCGAGGCGATTGAAAGTCATCTGGGTGATGTTGAGCTGGTGAAGCGAGGAGAAGATGAAGCAGTTTGAAGCGGTGCAAGTTTGATGTCGTGGAGAGGTGACGTGGAGCAGTTTGAAGCTTCGTGAGTGTTGTCATAAGGGCGGTAACCAGGCTCTAGGGAGATCCGGGGAAGTTGAAGTTCGTGGAGGATGCTACTGTCGTTGTTGTTGTTGTTGTTCGTAACCTGAAGCAGTCGCGCCCTGGCGTTATGCAACTACCCCTGCCAAAGATATGCCTTGCAATGTGAAGAAGCTCTCAAGAAATGCCTTTGATTTTTTGGGGACTTGTAGCCTCATCATGATCGGCTAATTCTGCTGCGTTCATCAACTTCATTCCATCCGCCGTGTCCCATTCTGTTCAACCTGATCTGAATATTCCCTTGGGAATGTGCCGTCCCGGAACCAGTATTCCTTGAAAGGTGTACTTCGTGTCTTCGGCTCACTCTCCTCCAAGCCGGACTGAGACAACATCTCACCGAGAACACGATCGCCTGCATCGTGAAAGTGATGATCATGGCGGCGAACATCCGTCTCACACACACACACACACACACACACACACACACACACACACACACATCATGCTCTCGAACAACAGCAAAGACTTCACTCAGTCATGCGCCCCAAACTCCTTCATCATGGCCGCTCTCCATCCATCCCCATCCTCCGCTTCCGCCTCCGCGAGCGTCAGCTCCCGAAAAGATATGATCCGCTTGGCGTCATCTCCCCATCTCAGGATGGTATCGCCCGCCACGAAAGCCCTCGAGACGCGCGTAGTTTCCCGATGTTGTTGATCACCAAAGCACACGAAGCCGTCTCTCGTCCACAGGTCTTCAATCTTTAGCCTGTCGAGAGAGATGTTCGCATCGGTGAAGAGGGAGATGGTTTGGTCGGAGTGGTCTTCCGTGAGCTGGACAACTTTCATCTCCAAGTCACGTAGAGTTGGTCCGTGTCGCTTGAGGAAGGTCTTGAGATGGTTTTCGTCGATCGGCAGGCCTGCCAGACGGAACCGCCGCAGACACCGCAGAGGCTTCATCTGCGCTAGGCTGCGCAGCCATTGGAACATCGCTTGGGTGCGAGCTCCTCTCAAGTGGTCGTCTCGGAAAGTGAGTCTGTATGCGGAGAGCTCCAAGATTTCTAGATTTGGGCTTGCCTCCAAGACGCATATAAGACCTTGTGATGACGATTGGGTTCCCAGTGCGACGGAGTCCAAGCTCGGTCTAGGAAGATCGGCTTGCCAGTTTGACTTTGGTGCATCCGGACCTGTCCTATCGCCACCGTTCCTCTTGTCGTACGCCGTCTCGACTATCACCTGGTCCGAAATGCAGATGGAGAGCTGCGTGAGGTTGGCGAAGTTGTATGTCAAGGAGTTGTTTGCGGACGGGGTCATCACACGTAGTTGTGTGAGTGCGTTGTGAGGTAGGCCGTAACCAAGTGATGCCGGCCTCGTGGAGAATATGTCGAGGCTGCGAACAGGCATTCTGCTGTCCCGAAGGCTGTTCATCGCGAGTGAGAAAGCTCGTGTTGCTGCTTCATGAACCCAAACCCAGCACCCGACCTCACTTGGAAATGTCCTGGTAGTCGTATTTTCTTGGTAAACCATGACCTCAGTCGAAAGACGTTCCAAGCCGGGGGCATTTTGATGTTCTTGAAGTCTGCGCAGTGCTATGGTGAGCAGAGCTGCGGCATGACCATTCTTGTGAAATTCAATGCTTTGTGCTTGCTGCTCTTTCAGCCAAAAGCCGTCGTTCCTGGCTTGCAGTACGATCTCCGGACTGCAGGGCTCCAGACCTTCACTTGAACTGCCATCCGGTCTGACATGCTTGGTTGGACGCTTCCTGGATCGTTCGATATTCTGTGAGCGCAAAGGGTTGAAGACAAGTCCAACAAGTGTCAGGCGCCGCAAATGGCGACCAAGTCGGTTGCGCGCCATCTCGAGGAATTCGTCGAAACTGGTCTCAGTGATGTCTAGGTGCTTGTGCTCAAAGAAAGACTGCCAGCGACCCTGTCTCGTATTGAATTCGAGAACTCGACTGACGAGTCGAAGGTTGCCAATGTCGGACAGATTGAGGCGATTCACGATCAGCGCGCAAATTTCAGGCGGCATCCCGTCAAGGCAAGGGTCGGAGGAGGACATTTTCGGAAACGGACTTGCTGAAGAAGAGATATCGACAGTGCGCACACGAAACGCTGACGTGGGGTTTTCGAAATTGGCGCAGTTTTCGGCAAACTGGTTGGTCAGTGTTGGTGCCTTGAAGTCAAGATGCCACGGAGGGGCGTGGTGTGGAAGGAGAAGAGGAAATTCCAAGCGTCGTCGGAAAGGTCATAATCCGAAGCCAAGAGTTCAGATCAAACGGAGCTGACTTGAAAAGGTCTTGTGCTCGTGAATCCTCCTCAACTCCGTTCCGATTGGTGCAATCACGCTGCATGGCTCTTTCTCGAAAACGGGCCTGCCTGAGGTTTATACCAGTTCACGAGCGAGCGCCATGCCAGTGGTACCATTGCAGTAGGATTCACTTGGCCAGCCAGCGAGGAGAGCCTAAACAAAGGCACGTCAAGCATGAATCTCTCACGACACAATCCGCCTCAACTCCAACGGAAAATCCCTCTCCGTCGGCGGCCCAGCCGTACAAAGCGCATCATCCAAATGGCTCACCAATCTCCAAACAAGTCTCGGCCGCTGACGCACCAGATTGTGCCACCCAGCGTGAATCATCTTCGTGCCCGTCGAAGCAGGCGCATACGTCGTCGGCGCAGTTTTCCTCCAATCAGACATGGAGTTGAGCAGCCCAGGCGATGATGTTGGACTTCAGTTCGGACAAGAAGTTGGAGCCGTTGAAGCGGACTTGGAGACTTTGCAGCGTGCGGCTGAAGACGTCGAATGTGCGGCATTCGCTGGGTCCAGGGCGGGAGCCGCGAGCGGCCATCACGTTTCGAATTCGTAGATGGCATCCATAGACATGACAGGGTCCATCATTGGCTCAGGACCGGGTGCTAGGTTCTGATCTATCCATACTCCGGATGAGAAGCTACCGAAGGGAGGTGTTTGTTGAGGTCCTGGGAAGCAGCTGTGAATCCCGGAGTAAGGAGCTGGCCGTTCATTGGGGAAACACTTGATGCCAGAGTGGCTCCATCGCCATCCACATGCCCACCGCCATTGAGCAGGAGATCGTCCAACTCAGCACCTGCTCTGTTGTCATGTTAGTCTGTTGCAAGACAGAACTACCACAAGATGCTCGCCTCTGATTCTTCCTTCGTCTCAACACGCAAGCCACGCCATACATTGCAGCACAGTTCGATCATGGTATTCCAGAGTCCTGCAGGTTGCACTTCAACTTCCTCGTATGGCAATGCTCTCATACCCGCCTCGACCGTCGTTTGGCGATGGTGCTCTGCCTTCGCTGGGCGGTCGTGTTGGCCGTGATGGTCGATGCAGGCGTCGAAGATTCAGCCTGATCGTCCTGGATCATAGCCATGACTGCAGTGCCATGCCATCCCTGTACTGCAGATAAGACGCCCGGTAAGCAGCGAAGCACGCAACAGGAACATCGTGATCGGTCGGCTATACAGCGGCTCCAGACGGTGAAGTCAGCATCACAGGGCGCGGGGTCAGAGCCCGACAAGGTTTTGCACCGCACCAGATGAGGAAGGAGCCCTAAAAGCAGGAACAGGGAGCATCTTCTTCGCAAGGACAAGGAAGGTCGACGACATCACCTCGCACTTTGTGTCTGTCGAGTTCAGGTCCCAGCCTCGCTGCTGAGTACGGCGGCCTCTGTTGATGGAGGATGCTGACATCGATGGCCTCGTGAAAGAAGGACAATTCGACCTGATGCGCTGACTGAGAGATCCTCCTTGGGATCAGTAAGGGTGGCCCAGCGACCGCAACAGCTGACCGTAGGCCTACTACAATGCTGGCGAAGGCTCTTCATCCTTGTCGTGGTCCGCTCATCTTGCAGCGCTCTAGAAGCCTTCGATCGGAGTCCGTTCTCAATATGTTCTGGGGTACAACACGTGGGAAATTGTCGACATCCACAGTTTGAGGTGGGCCCCTGCCCGATCCTTGTGCTGGACGATGCGATTGCCCAAGAAGGAATTCGCACGATTGTGGTTACCGATCCTTCACCGACAATGATGTTCCGCATCTGCCACTCTCAATTTGATCACATCCTCAGCAACTCGTCGTACGATAGCAATCTTTTCGGGAAGCCAAGAGGGAAGACAATGAATTGACTGAGGGGGTGGAGTCGTCCCCCCATTCCCCACACCGGCACATGCGAATCCATCGACTGGCTTTGATCCCTCGTATATCTCGTCTGCTTTGGGGACCTCGGCGTTTCTGCAGCATTGTGCCCCTTTGATTGGACGGACTTCATCTCGCTACAGACAAACGTTCGTCATGCTCCCGTGCTTGAATTCCCTTTGTTGGCGAGATGACCTCTCCGAATGGGACACTACTCATGTCGGAGAGTGCCAAAGGAATCGACATTGGAAAGCATATCAACTAACTCATGGCCCGCCCGTAGTCCTCTCTCTCTCTCTCTCTCTCTTTCTCTCTCTCCACCCTCGAGACAGCGACCCTTCAAGCCCTCCCGGCGACGAAACAAAACACCACCGCCACCATGCCCAGATCCACCTCCCTCCTCACCGCCAGCCTCTCGCTGCTAGCAACCCTCGCCTCCGCCCAAAACATCCTAACGGAATACTACTCCACCATCGACAACACCACCACCTCCGACTGCCCCTCCCCCAACGGCGCCCACATCATCGTCGCCCGCGCCTCCCAAGAACCCCTCGGCTACGGCACAATCGGCATGGTCAAAGACAAGATCCTCGCCGCCAACCCCGCCTCCAACGCCGAGTACGTCGTCTACCCCGCCACCCTCGCCAACTACCCCACCTCCGAATCCTCCGGCGTGCTCGGCATGCGATCTCTCGTCGACGCCTTCCTCGCCAAGGACTGTCCCGGCGCACCCCCGATGGTCCTGATGGGCTACTCCCAAGGCGCCCAGGTCGTCTCCGACTACATCTCCGGCCAAAACGTCAAGGGCTTCGCCTACAACGCCACCCTCACCGATCCCGCGTCGGACGCCGTCCGTTCCCGCGTCGCGGCCGTCATCACCATGGGCGACCCCTCCATCAACGTCACCGCCAACGCCGCGCACGTGGGCAACTCCACCAAGAGCGGTCTGTTCGAGCGCGCCGCCAATTCCTCCGTGGTCCTGGCGGGGATGGCGGAGGACTTCCGAGCGTACTGCGACGCGCTGGATCCGTATTGTGCGAGCGCGCCGGACTTTAGTACCATCTCTGTGCATTTGGGGTATGTGCAGGAGTATGGGGTGGAGGCGACGGAGTTTGTGTTGAGGAGGGTTGAGGCGTATTATGCCGGGTTGGGGGGTGGTAGCAGCGGGAATGGAACGAGTGGTGTGGGTGCAGGTGCGGGTGCGGGTGGTGCGTCGCCTACGGAGTCGGGGAATGCGCCGGCGTACACGGGCGCTGCGTCGATGATGTTGGGAGGAAGTACGGTGGCGGTGGTGATGGCGGTGGGGATTGCAGTTGCGTGCGGACTGTAAAGTACTAGTACAAGTAACTCCCAGCATCGTCAGAAAGACGAAACACGGCCCAGATGCCTTGAAACCCACCTGTCTCTCCTCCCACCTTCGGCACCCCATCGTACCTCGACAGCATGTCGCCCAACAGGCATCAGACCGCTTGATCTCGGATCGGTCATCAAAACCTGCAAACATCTCTCCTTCCTCCCGGGCGTGAAGCGACCGATGGAGCTGGGCGGCGACTCTCTGTAGACGGTCAGCCGTACTGATCGCAGCGACGTTTTCTCTCGTGTGCTCAGGCTGCCGAGCCACTCTGGCGCCAGTTGTGGATTCGACTCCGCACTCCCACTGATGACAAACGTGGCGCTTTCGTAGCATACCGGCAAGGCCTCTTTTCTGATCGATTGACAAGTCGACAGGAGTCCTAGCGCTGGACTGCGGAGGTAGTGGACGTACTTATCCCTCGGGTGGGCGTCGGGGGAGCTGATGACTGAAGGGGTGAAGATCAGACGCGGGATGTCGGGGCGGGGGTTGGATGGGTGGGTCTGGCGGTTTCGGGCGGAGACGTGGATGAGGGAGTGGTTGAAGAGGTGGGTGTAGATTTTCAGGCGGAGTTCGGTGGGGAGGTTGAGGAAGTGGGATTGCGTGGGTGGGCTGGGCGTAATAGGTGAAGTTTGGTGGGGTTCGAGTTTGATGTTGGTGAGTTTTCGGGTCGGTACGTCGTGGTTGGACATGGCGGTGGTTGAAGGGTGTCGGTGCTGGGTGTCGGTGCTGGGTGTGTGGTGTTGGAAAAGGTATGATGTACTCGCGAGAGGACGTGTTGTGTCGTGGAAGTGCTTGTCCGCAGCAAACAGGTCGAGACAAAGATGTAAAGTCCAGCAGACCGGTCCGAATGTGTCGTTGTCATTCAAGAACACTCTCTTGTTTGCTTCCAAGCCTCCGACCATCTCTAGCCGTGCGTCCTTCCGGTCCACAGCACGTCGGTGCGGCCGGATCTGGATGGGCGATCCGTCGCTTCGCTGTTCAACTCGTACCGTAAGCATTCGCCGTCTTTCCATTCAACATCTGCAAGCATTCCAACATGCGTGCCGAATATCAGATCTCCTGATGGCAGCGTGACTTGAATCTCGAGCGGAGCAAGGCTTGAGCCATGTGACAGCCGCGAGATCACTCGCCGACGAAGTTGTGCCAAGTTGAACTTGAGTTGCCTCACGATGTAATGGCTGGGTTGGGAGGGTCGCTTAATATCATACTCGAATTGAACCAGAGTGATGCGCGCAACATGCTGTGGAGGCAGTCGTGACATCGTCCGGATTGCAGAGCGAGGGTCGTTGGTGTGGATGATGGAGGGCTTGTAGTATTTCTCGACACTCTCGTCGTGGATCTGGCGGCATGTGAGGAGGACTGCTGGTACGTAAATCTTCTCCTTGACGTTCGTCTCGTAGTTGCCGACGCGCACGACAGGATCGGGAAAGACATGTTCGTAGATATTGTCCCGCAGCTCTCGCGGAAGCTCGAGGAGGCGGCATCTCGTGGACGGCCGGGTGGGCGTCATGTTGCTGTTGTTGTCTCCTTTCATGGCGGAGATGGCAGCGCTTCCGATTGATGTGGTGATGATTGTAGCGATGAATGTAACGATGAGATTTGTGGTGGAAAAGATGCATGTGCCAATTCGGCGTTTGCAATAACAGTAAAATGTGGGGCTCCTTCCGTCGTCATGACAGAACAAGCATGAAGAGGTGAAGCCAACCGACTTGAAGATTCTTGACCTACCTAGTACGTAAAATTCTTGTGCCATGAGATGAGAACGCCCATTGCCACGGCCAGCAGCCCGCACGGGCCTTGCGCACTCTCCGTCTCGATCTTCCGCAAAAGAGCAGAAATCTGCTCTTATCGCCATGGACTGTCTTGCTCGATTCGGCATGTGATGCATTATGATGTGGCGATTCCCGCGGGATTGTGTGCGAGATATCCTCATCTCTTGCTTGCCGAAAAAGTCCACGTGTAATGCAATACGCCATCTCAAAAGTCCCCCAGTCATTGGTCAAAGTCGATGCACCACCCTTCTGTCTCCATAGCCGAACATTCTGCGATCTTTTTGAAGCATAATATCTTGTTTGCCATGCATCTTGCGCCCGTGCTGCGTGACAAGGAACAAGCTTCGCGCTTCTTGCCTTCACATTCCAGGGATGGATGATATATGCTGCTGTCTGATGAGCAATGTACCAGCACCCGTGGGCAGCAGGGGAATATACCAGCCCACACTTTAGAACACCACTTCCATATCCGAGTTCCAAAGCAGCAGTCCAGCATCGATCAAGACCTCGATGAAAGGCGCTTGTGGGGTCAGGCCTAGAGCAGAACGCGACCTCTGATGCAGGTAGGCGATGTTCGTTTCGAGCTGCGCAATGTGTCTGACGCTGGGGTAGCGGTATGGCTTCCGATCGTACACAACTCGGATGTGACGGATGCGCGCCATTTCGGCCGGCGGTAGTCGAAACAAGAGTCTAGTGGCATGGCGGATGTCGTCGGAGCGGAAGGTGTAGCGCTCATGGTAGATGGGTACAGTCTCATCGTGGATTTGGCGACTGGTCAGAAGAACGTCCAAGGCGCGCTTTTCGGTTGTTGTATCCACCTGGACCCGTCCGATCTCGAACATGATGTCGGAGAACACATGTCCATAGATCTTGTCGCGCAGCTCTCGTGGTAGGTCGAGCAGGTGGCATTTGGCCGATGAGGTGGATTTTGCGCTCGTGTGGTCCCCCCCTTCCTCGTTGATGTGCGCTTTTACTTCCATGTTGGCGAGATGTCGGATGCCTTTGATGTTCTTCCGAGATGCAGGATGGGTGGATGGAAGCACGGAAGAAGTCCAGCGAAGGGTGAGGTTGGATTGCAGTCGTTTTGTTGCAAGAATACGGAAGAGCGGAGACCGCGCCGTCCCTCTCGGCTGGCAGCATACGTAGCCCGGCGGGGGAAGAATTGGCGGCGAACGACCTGGCAAGGCGCCGCTGGATCTGCAGCGACAACACGTTTCGCATCTAGCGCTGCGTGTGCGTGCTGCAGAGCAACTGCCGACGATGCTGAAAGATAGCAAACGCGGGATGCTTCTGGAACAAATTGGGTCTGAACGGCCATCGCGCTGTCCCGGATCGCAAACAGCGGCCTCCTAAGCTCGGGACTCCAAACTTCACAAGTCATCCCAACTTCCGCTCCGTTGTTCCGGCAAAGCGACGCGGCGACATCTTGTGAAGAGTGCTGATTTTGCAGCCAGCAGCACAGCAAAGTGTGACCATACGCTCAAAGTCCTGCAGTTCCACATCCATTCGCGTCAACATCTCTCGGATATCCTTCCGAGACTCACAGGTTCCAGAAATGGTGACTCGGAAACGTTTGATAAGCTTGGCATGGTCCGGTGCGATCGCTGACAGCCACGGCATGGCGGTTTGGCAGTCCGGAGCTGAGAATGTGGTGCGCTTGAAGTAGAGCTCGATATTCTCCTCCCGGAGCTGACGGCAAGTTCGCATCACGCCTGGGGTGCGTTGCGTGCGTACAGATGGATGTCCACCAATTCGAACGACATTGTTACTGCACCAAGGAGGCGAGAACACGTATTCGTGGACGATATCTCTGAGCTCCCTGGGAAGTTCAAGAAGGCGGCATCTGGCTGAAGCTTGCAATGGAGCCGGGGCCAAATCGGTATCGTTCTCGAGTTCCATTCTGGCGATGACTTGAGTGCAGTCTGCTGATGACTGTTGTAGGTGTTGAAGATCAGGCGAGGACGATGGCAGTCGCCGGTCGCCGGTCGCGGGTGCAATAGTGACACCGCACGGCTAATGCAGTGCGACGTTGTGAGAATATGACCCGTCAACATATGACGACTTACCTGGCATTGGACTGCTTGGACGCCTGCGGCATAGCGGATCTTCGGCGGTCCATGTAACTCAGCCCAAACCTCGATACAGCGTCTGCGTTCCTCGAACCAGACGAGAGACCTCTCGTTGATGACATTGCTGTAGATGCGATGGATGTCGAGTGAAACGGGCGAGAGATGAAGGGGACTTGGACTCGACCGGGCTGACTCCGGCACATCTCGGACCGAGTCCCGCAACTCTGACAGTCAGCAAGAGCCTACTGTGGTACAGACATCCATGGATCGGCTTCTCCGGACCGTTGACACAACATCGTTTCCCTTCTGTGTGAAAAAAGGAGAAGGACCTCGACGACACGTCGTTATCCCTGCTCTCGTCAACCTTGCGAGGCGCTTTAACACAGCATCGCGCCATTGGTTCACGAGGGTATCGGTTTCGTATACAACTCCCCGACATTTTGATCCTACGTGGGCCAAGAGGATTAGAATAGAAGACGTCTTCCATTCCTTATCCCTGTCCGTGGATCAACCTCGCATCTCCATACGCGTCATCTCACGGGAGCGGACATATTCATGTCGCTTGTCGGTCCATTGCTAGGCATTGATCGAGAACACCCGCCGACCCGCCGGCCGCACGTGCAATGGAGGGTGCGCGGTTGATGCAGTCCAGCACGGAGGACAACGAAGGCAAAGAGCTTCACATCGAGGAACCACGAGAAAGCCTCCCACAATGGAACGTCTCCGAGAACACCAGGACACGATTCATCGACTTCCTCTGTGTGGCCCTCAATGCCTCCTCCACCGTGCTGATCGTGTTCCTTAACAAATAGTGAGTACACCTCCGATTTCCCGTAAAACCTCAACTGACTTCAATTAGCACCCTCTCCGACCCTCAACTCCGCAAATCCCAAATCCTCATGGCAATGTGGCACTTTGCGGCAACCTTTCTCGTCCTCCTTGGCGCAACTCGGAATCCCTGGCGCCTCTTCAAACCCATCCGACTCCCGGTCCTGCAAGTCCTCCCTCTCAGCGCCTTCTTCGCGAGTTTCCTCGTCCTCAACAACCTCAGTCTCGCGCACAATCCAGTGGGATTCTACCAACTCTCCAAGATCCTTACCACTCCGAGCGTGGTGCTTATCAACTTCGTGCTCTTCCAGAAGACGATTCCAAGGGAGCAGTTTCTCGCCGTGCTGGTCACTTGCTTGGGCGTGGCAATGGTGAGCGTGCAGTCTTTCAAGGGTAATATGCTTGGAACTGGGATCGCATGTGCAGCATTCACGACGACGGCGTGTTATCAGATTTGGATTGGGAAGAAGATGGTGGATTTGAAGGTCGATGCGCCGCAATTATTGTTGAATCAAAGCGTCACTGCGGTGGCGTTATTGATTCCGGTGTCGATTTTGGTGGATGTGTTTCCGGACTTTTGTAAGTTTTTGTTCCGCTTTTGTCTACGAGTATGGCTGGTTGCTGATACATTTCGCTACAGCGACGATATCCACTCCAACGCTGCTGTCTCTAGTAGCAGGAGGTTTCGTTGCGAGTCTGCTGAATCTGTCGCAATTCCTCATCATCGGGAGGACATCTGCATTGACAGTGAGCTCCTCAACTCTCACTATCCCGTCGAATTCAGCTGACTCATGCACAGTTCAACATCGTCTCCAACGTGAAGATGATCGTCATCCTCTCGCTCGGCTGGTACACCGAAGGCAAGACTTTTACCTTACTCGACATCGTGGGCGTTCTGCTGGCATTGGTTGGCGCATGGCAATATGCCGTCCGTGGCAAGAAATGAGAAGTTGTATACTACCATCTAGACACAGATACGATAGAGTACTCACGTTGCAGATACGTTTGACACTCGGAATTTTTCGATCTGCGCACTCAAGCTGAAAAATCCTCCACGACATCAACGGCTATTCCTCGCGCTTGTGTACCACCGCAAAGAATTTCCTTCCACTCGATATCGATCTCGATCTCCTCCTACACCTTGGGCTTCGCTCGTCCTTTCATCCCATCACACAACGCACACCCACACTTCCCCTTCCCCCCTCCAATCAACCACTCACAATGCCTCCACAACTTCGTAAACGAATCAAACCGCTTTCCCGAGGGATGCCCCATGAGATACCAATCGTGGGCGCCGGTGGATCGGATATTCACCCAACCCGAGTACCCCGCCGGCAGACGATTCAGCTTATGCTTCACGTCCGGCTGGGTCGGCAGTGATTGACGTTTGATGTATGCGTCGGCGAGGCAGGTCTCGAAGTGGAGGTCGTTGCGCTGGTAGCTGGCCGTGGGATCTTTGGCGATGCCGTCGGAGAAGGGCCAGACGGGGATGAGGGTATACCCATATGTGGTCGGGGCTTCAGTCGCGGGTGCGGTAGGAGTTGGAAGGGGCATGAGTGACGGCGGCTTCGAAACAGTCTTCTTCTTGGTCGGCTCTGGATTTCTGGCTGGTGCTGAAGAGAGCTTCGCCTTTTTCGGCTCTCGAGATGCCGGAGCAATCATCTCCTGCATCGGTTTCCGCTTTTTGGGTGGTGCTGGGTTTACCAGGAAGGGCGTCTCCCGCACCGGCTTCCGCTTTTTGAGAGATGCTGGATTCGTTTTCTCCTCAACATACTCGTCGTCTGAATCGCCGCTCTTCACCAACTTTCGCGTTGCAGTGTCAGCTACAGAAGCTCTCTTCTTGGTCGGCATTTTCTTTTGGAAAGATGCCAGGACAGCTTTGCGCTCGACTTCTTGTCGCTTTGCACGAACTGCGGCGGGATGCTCATCCTCGCTCGAGTCACGCTTTGGAAGAGAGACTCGGGCACTGCTCCTCTCGACCGACGCCCTCTTTCGCTTTGGAAGCGGCAGGCGAACGAGCAATTGAGGTGGGCTGCCGGTCAATGGCTGGCCCGTAGAGATCTCCGGCGTGGATGCAGGAGTGACTAGCTCGGCGTTCTGCGGATCAAGCGACGCCATCGACGCTGTTGGCTCTGATGGATCAGCAAAGCCATCCCGGTCGCTTTCAAACATATTGGAGAAAAGAGAGCCCTCAGCACGCTGAGAATTGCCCGATTTCTTTTTTCGTTTTGGCAGCGGAAGACGAACGATCAACTGCGCCGGACTGGTGGTAGTCGGCTTGACCGGCGAGGCCTCTGGCGTGGGTGGAGGAATATACAACCCGACTCTCTGCATGGCCAACGCCACTGTCGATGCCGACGGGTCGGACTCGGTGTCAGACTCATACTGGTGGCCTGCGAATAGGTCCGAGAATGAGTCCGAAACTTCATAGTCAAAAGACTCGAATGGTGTGTCTCCCGGGTCAGAGCCAAGCCTCGTGTATTCGTACTCCTCACCAAGAGCACGGACTCGACTGTGTGTCCGCCGATCCTGAATGTCGAATAGGTGTACGGCGGTCGGGAGACTGTACATGGGGAACGGCCGTAACGTCAAGGGCATCGGCTTTCCGGACAATCTTTTGACGTAGCATCGAGTGTCGCGGCTCAGATGCCAGACCCCCTTTTCCTCGTCCCAGATATCAGAGTCCCCATCGGCCCTTCCGGAGCGATTCATGTTTGCGCTGTTGGTGCAGTATTGAGTGATGATGTCGGTGACATGGCGGCCGTGTGTCGAAGATGTGTTTATCGAGTTTGATAACTCAGCGCACATGGGATTCATGCTGGCCTCGAGGCTGGCAAGCAGTGAATCAGACGGAAGCGCACGTGCGAGTGCCTAACGCACTTCACCCACTTTGCATTCGGTGTGGATGGAGCGGACTTCAAGAGGAGTTGTATCTGATGTCGACAGATATATAGCCGAGAAACCCTCTCATGCAGCTGGATCTTGTGGGTATACCTTATGAACTGCGCGAGCTAGCAGCTCGTCGGCGCATGTGAAGACAAAGCTTCGAGATCGAGGAGGCGTCCCCGAATTTAGAGGTAGGGATTCTATGTGTTGATTGTGGGAAGAGCAATCTTCTCGATGACTCTACTACTTTTATGCGTGCAATTGCCTCCAGAGGACCTCAAGCTCAAAGCTAGGCACTAGCGCCGATTTCACATGCAATTCACTCTCTACAGCAAACACTGTTTCCCAAGACATCCCATCTTGCCATGGACGTTTCGTCGCCAAGTCAGTATGGAAGTCCAGTTGAAGTATGTCTGCTGCTCTCAAGTCTCTGGCCGTCTCTTCGTCCCGCCGTAAAATCGACAATAGTAAGGAACTTCGGGCACTTCACTTCGATCGTGCCTTTTCTTGTAGCGTCTGAAACACTAGCCATTTCCTACAATACCAAGAAACTTCACGTCGGTGAAAGTCTGACAATACGATGCATTTTGCGTGAATCTATTGTCAAGTATTGTCCATCGGATATATATCTTCTCTCGGTCCCCAACGTTCTTCCTCCTTCTTTCTCCAACCACAGACAAACACACACAGCTTGCTTCTCTGCTCTCATACACATACTTCTTGCTTCCAGCTTCGCTCTCAGCACTTCAGCACCAGCATCAGCTTCAGCTTCAGAGACACTTGCTTCGCTTCTCTCGCATACACACACTTGGAACTCCCAGCTCCGCTTCCAGCACTCCAGCTCCAGCATACACATCCAGAGACACTTGCTTGATTCTCCTTTCCTTTTCGGATTCTTCTCTCCTCTTGCTTCCGACTCTCAAACTCCAACAAACCGACCGAAGCAATGGCATCCGACCTCTCCGCCCAGAAGCTCGGCGAAGGCCTGAAGAGAATCAACGAGATCGAGCAAGCTCTCTCCGCCGAACTCACCACCGCCGAAGAAGAAGTCTCTGCCGCTCAAGACGCCCTCGCCCAAGCCACCGCCAATCTCTCCCGGATCCAGGAGAACCACCAAGCCGTCACTGATCGCCGCGACGACATGACCAAGTTCCGTGCCCTTCCCCGCTACCTCCGCCGTGACCAAGGCCAGACCGACGCCCTCCTCCGTCCCATCGCAGGCCACGAGCTCGAGAGCGCCGCTGCCGCCTCCCCACCACCGAAAGCTCCCTCTCCCTCCCCGGCTCCCGTCTTCAAGAAGCGCAAAGCCAGGACCGAGACCGCTCCCGCCGCCGCCGCCCCTCCCAGCAAGCGCACCAAGCGAGAACCCGCCGCCGCCGCACCTCCCAGCAAGCACACCAAGCAGACCCCCGCCTACCTCGCCGCCTGCCCCACCATCGTGCAGACCGCCACAGGCAACTACGTCGAGCTCCGCTGCGTAGTCTGCACGGGCAACACGGAGCCGCAGAAAGGCCAATTCTACAAGGGTCCCGCGGGATTGCAGAAGCACCTGCAAGTCCACCATCAGCAGAAAGTCACTCGCGCGGACGTCATCACGCGCTGTACGCACAGAGCGGTGTCGGATGCCGAGGTGGAGATGATTGTGAGTGGAGAGGTGGAGGTGGAGAAGGTGGTGGGTATGGGGCAGGGCAAGGCCACCCAGGGGAGGAAGGGAAAGGGGGAAGGGAAGTCACGCGTGGCTGTCCCGGAGGAAGAGGAGGAGGCCGAGGTAATGGAGGCGGAGGCGGCGGTGGAGGGAGGAGAGGCGGTGGAGAGGGAGGAAGAGGAGGAGGAGGTGGAGGTCGTTCGCCCGAGCGACTCCATCCCGGATACTCCGGTGAAGCGCGAGTACTTGGCGCGTTTCCGGGAGCTGCAGGCGCCCCAGTTCGCGCCAAGGGATTAGTGATGGTAGTTTACCAGTATCGTTGATCAACTATGTCAATTCGCTGTTGAATCTTCTCACATTGCAATCGTGTCGCCATAACTCCAGTCTCCGTCCCAAGACTCCTGACCATGTCATCAGAGTCGACCATCAACGCCTGTAACCAATTCTGAATCATGAAGCATTTACACATCGTCCACTGAGCAGTTGGGATGCACAACATATACGACCTTGTTGCTCTGCTCCGGAGCCTCGCCCTCTTCGTCCGCGAGACCTTCGCCGCGGATCTGCAGTAGCACATTGTCCTGATATAAATGTCAGTATGTCTGAGGTTCCCACAGTTGGCGGAAGAGCGACTCACCTTGACCATCCTCTTCAGCACCTTCTTCGCCAGCTTGCGCTGATCCTCCATGTCCTCTTGACTTGCAAGCTCCTCCTCTTTCTGCTCCAAGTACCATACCAGCAGATCTTCCTCCTCGACACCATCTTCTGCCGCAGTCTGGTCATCATTGACACGACGCAGCAGCATGTTATGGATCTTGATGAAGTCGTCGTACTTGATCTGCGTCTTCGGCCGAGGTGCAGGAGCGGGCGTCTGCGATGCACGAACAGAGGCAGGTGCATCTTCACCGGCTTCCGGCTCCTCGTCGTTGTCCATCTGCTCGTCGCCATCTTGATCTGCGGCACCAGCAGCAGCGGCGTCTTCCTCCTCCTCGAACTCAACATCGTCCTTCTCGACGCTGATGATGCTCTGCTGCAGAAGCTTGAATGCTTCATCGACCATGACAGGCGTCACGGTGTCCAGACAGTTGGCCTTGGCAATCGCCTCGCTGAGTCGAATGAGAGACTCCAGTTGACGCACGGTGATTCGGTAGGAGTTCCGTCCTATACCTCCTTGTGAGTCATCCGATCTGAGCTCCTTGTACTTCTGCACCAAAAATGTCTTTGCTTCGTCGGTGAAGGTGGGCTGGAAGAGGCGCGCAAATCGAATATAACGTTGCAGTTGCTCGGTGCTGAACTCCGGCTCGATAGCTTCATCTTTCAGCTGATGGAGTCCGACAATGTGCTTCGCGAGATGCTCGTCGACCTGCTCATTGCACTCATCAAGGACAACGAAGAACAAATCGAAACGTGACATGATGGGAGCACTCATGTTGATGTTTGCTCGCAAAGTAGTCTTGCGGTTGTAGCGGCCTCCGACTGGGTTGGCTGCTGCGAGGATACTGGTTCGAGCGTTCAGAGTCGCCTGGATGCCTGCCTTGGCGATGGAAATGGTCTGCTGTTCCATGGCTTCGTGGATGGCGACTTGATCCGCTAGGTCCATCTTATCGAATTCGTCGATGGCGCAGATACCGTTATCAGCCAACATGAGCGCACCAGCTTCGATGGTGAACTCGCCAGTTTCCTCATCCTTGACCACAGCTGCCGTCAGACCGGCCGCCGAAGACGCCTTGCCAGAGGTGTAGACTGCGCGAGGGATGAATGAGCAGATGTACTTGAGGAACTGCGACTTGCTGGTACTGGGATCGCCGACGATGCAGATGTTGAGATCTCCACGGAGTGCCATGCCTTCTGGTGTGACTTTGCTCACTCCTCCCATCAATTGCAGTAGCAGGCCCTTCTTCACGACTGTGTGGCCGTAAACCATGGGTGCGAGCGAGTCTACAAGTCGCATGTAGATGTTGTCGGACTGGACCATTTGCCGCAACTCGTCAATCTCCGCTGGTGTGAGAGTGTCGAGGTATTCTTGCTGTGCCTTTTCGCCAGTCTCGTCGCTTGTGTCCGAGGATTGCATCAGAGACTGCATGATGCTGCTAGCCTGGCCCTTGAGGTTCTGGGATGCTCGCTGGCCTTGGGTCGATGTGTCTGGAGTAATCATGTTCGCGAGGAACGCCATGCGGTAGGTAAGGTCCCGTACACCAAGTGCCTTCAGTCCGCTGACTCCATTGCCGCCTACATCGCCGCCGCGAGGTGCCTGTGTGTCCCGCACGGCTTGTGGTCTCACACCAGGCACTCGGAATTGGCTGATATCCGGCACGACAATCAGTGTGCCGGTGAAGATACACTTCTCACCGGCCTTTGCGCGTTCGACCATCTCTCCCCGCAGGATGACGTCCATCGTTCTGGGCATGCTACCAGTCGGGATCTCCGAGCTGTTCTCCTGGATTCGCACTTTTTGCCAATCGATGAAAGTGCTCTGTCGGATATCAAGTCGCCAGCCTTGTCGGTTCATGCAGGTCACGTTCGGACATTGTGTGGGTTCCGAATACTTGAAGATCTGCTCGACGTCGGGAATGACACTGTTGCAGGCCTCGCAGATGAAAGTCGCCAGGTGCAACTCAGGTCGCACTTCTGACGTCCTCGTCACAGTGCCAGAAATCGACACCAGCTTTCCGATCTGCTCTGTCCGCAGCTGGCGAACGCGCGAAACCAATGGCAGGTTGTATACCGCGATTGTGAAGATCTTGTCCGTCTGCTGATTGGGAGTCCTGTTCTCGATGTTCTCCTCTTCACTCAAACTCTGCGTAGCAAGAGATGTGTCTGTTCTCGCTGTCGTGGAGCCTGGCTGTCTGTGCGCCCTGTAGTAGTTCGGTTCGTATTTTGCGATGAGGTTGTTCAGCCCGCGGAGCATGTACGGATTGAAGCGGTAGTAGTCGCCCTGGATAGCTTGAGCGAGAACGCCGGTCGAATGATCCATCAGATGTGTGAAGTCGAGATAGAGAGTGGACAGCCCGAACTGAGCCATGCCGTGTATCTGCGCAATGTAGTATTTGTCGGAGGTCACCGCACTTGAGGTCGGTCCAGCTGATGGTGTAGGATCTTCCACAAAGCTGCGATAGTCAGTATCGCTCTCGCAAACCAGGCTCGTGGAAACCTTACTCTTCCAAGAAGCGCTCAAACTGAATCCCCAACGTCTCCGCTGTGGTATCAACGACTCGAGGGACATCCTGTGCACCCGGCAGCATCGTTCGCCTCAGACCTCTTCGGCCGATAACTTCATCATCTGCGAAGCCATCGATCTCGCTGTGCATGCCCGGAGTGCTCACTGAGGGCGGGCCTCTGGGACGGGATGAGGACCGAGCCTGTCGTCTTCGTCCTGCTGTCGCATCGCTTCGTGGTTCTCTGGGCGTATCATCTGATCGCATCGTTGCATCTGGCGGGGACGACATGGTGACTGGTGGGTGTAGAGTGTGTTGTGGTGTTCGTACTGATCAATCGGAGAGACGAGAAGACGAGAAGAAACACGAGACGCGCGCGCGACTGCCCACTTTACGCGTCTAAAGATCTTGCATTAGCGCAGCCGAATTTTGGCCGGCGGTCAGGGTCTTGACATTTCTTGTGCCGCCCCGCTCGTCCATTGAATCGCATCTGTACATCCCTGAGTACGAAGAAGATCCTCGCGGCCACAAAACCTCAGGACACCAGCAAAATGAGCTCCACCATGACTGTCACGGAGACCGAGCCTTCCTACACGCAAAGAATCCTCCAGCTATTCCCCGAAATCAACACCAGCCTCGCAACACAAAACCGATCGGCGACTCAGGATCAGGATCTCGCGGGCTACGATGAAGAGCAGATTCGCTTGATGGACGAGGTGTGCATTGTGCTGGACAAGGACGATGCACCAATTGGTAGCGCGAGCAAGAAGGTTTGCCATCTTATGGACAACATCAACAAGGGCCTGCTCCACCGCGCATTCTCCGTCTTCCTTTTCGACTCACAAGATCGCCTTCTTCTACAACAACGAGCCTCGGAAAAAATCACTTTCCCCGATCTGTGGACAAACACATGTTGCTCTCACCCGCTGGGTATTCCTGGCGAGACTGGTGCGACGCTTGAGGCCGCGGTTGCAGGAGTCAAGCGAGCAGCACAACGGAAGCTCGATCAAGAGCTCGGGATTAAGAAGGAGCAGGTGCCAATCGAGAAGTTTGATTTCCTCACGCGGATACACTACCTCGCACCAAGCGACGGCAAGTGGGGTGAGCACGAGATTGATTACATCCTCTTCATCAAGGCGGACGTGGACCTGAACATCAACCCGAATGAGGTGCAGGCAACCAAGTACGTGTCGGCGGATGAGCTGAAGGAGATGTTCAAGGATGACACATTGAAGTTTACTCCTTGGTTCAAGCTTATTTGCCAGAGCATGCTCTTCGAGTGGTGGCAGCATCTGAATGGAGGATTGGACAAATACAAAGGCGAGACTGAGATCCGTCGAATGTAGATGTAGTAGGTTTTTGCATCATGTGGGAATGAAAGAGTCGGAGGTCGCGTTTGAGCGCAGACATGGCGCCAACACTGCGACATGTTTATGAGTCCGCTCTGTCCTGGTGAATGATATCCTAAAGATTAGTATCGGACGAGAAGTACGGTGAATCTTCAGTCCACATTAGCGAGGTCCCAATGGTGAGAACGGAAGTATTCCTGTCTGGTCACTGGTATGCTCCTTCCACTCCTGGGCAATGGCCGCCTGAACTTATTTCAACCTCACTTCATCACTTCGCACTGCACAAACTACTTTCACTTCGGCCATCAACGTCCAGCGAGACACTGGCGAGATCATGTTCAAAAATGTGGATGGACAGAGTCGAATCCGACGCTTCGCTCGACGAACGCCGACCGCAGGCACACGCTCGGAGCCGCCGCTTGTGACCTACGGCAAGCGGTCCAAGCCATTACAACTTCGAGGAACACAATTCCTGCACTCTGAACCCGAGCCAGCTTTCAAAGCTCTCCGCCCTGAGCTTGCTCGCGATCAAGCCCCTGCAAAGACATTCGTACCGGAACCTGACTCCGACGATCCTCCATTGTCCGAAGACGAGCTCGAGGCCGTCTACAATGGCCGCAATGCGAGTCCGATTGACGACTTCACGGATGAGCCAAGTGTGGATCGTCAGCCTAGCAGATCAGTCACTTCGAAACAGTCAAAACGTGCATCAAGGGCTTCCAAGGCTCAACAATCCAATGATAGCTCACAAAACCAATCAGCGGTCCGGTCCATATCTCCTAGTCAGTCTCAACACGCCAACAAGCCACCATCAAACCCGATCACGCGTCCAGAAACAGTAACGACGGGCCAGAGAACGAAGCCGAGCAGACCAAGACGTCATCTCCCGGTCGATGAGCTGATGCTTGTTGCTTCGCCTCCGAGCCCGATCCAGCAGGAAGCTATCGATCGTGATTTAGACATCGAGCTGGACCAACCTCGAGACCCAATCGCGAACAGCTCCAGTCCAACGCATGGACGAGCTACTCTGCTGGACAACAGCAAAAAACAAGCACAGGAGGCTTCGCTGACACTACATCGAAAGCGCTTGATAACTCCAAAGTTCACACACAAGTCAATTGCTGATCTGCGAAAAAAGCGACGAGCTGAAACGCCGCACCCCCTTTCTAATGCCCACCAGACCATGGGAGATGGCTTCAGCAGTACAGAAATCAAGACAGGACGCGGATGCAAATTAAAAAGGCGCAAAGCGAACAAGACCTTGACACACGTCTTCGAGGCTCTACAATTGGAGACCGGACCATTACCAGAGGTAGGGTTCCAAGACAGCAGCTGTGAGCTGAAATCGGAGGCAGACTTCGACGAAGAGAATGAATCATCTGGTGCTGCTCTGCACCTTGATGATGTGGTCGTTGGTCCGTTCGATGATGGAGACGACCGCAAGGTCACATTTAGCGACCGAGTCTTCGAACAGCTGTCATCAATCTCGGCTCCGAAGCGAGTCTACAGCATTTCGTCCGACGATAGCGACGACGAGCAAGACCTTGAAGATAGTGAATTCGAAGACGATGGAGCATCTCAGAGCGAAGAGACTGCAGCTCATCATGAAGAAATTGAGATCGCTTTACCACAAGACGTCAGGTCTGCCGAACATAGAGTGCCTGCCAGAACTCCGAGGCCTGCTGGGATGCCTGTCACGTATGTCCGTAATGGCATGCACAGCACCACGCACAGCAACGACCGCGCTATTGAGCCTGTCACGCACAGTACCCGGCATAGTGCTGGACGTTCTGTGGAGCCTGTGCATAAGTCGGATGGTGTCACACTGAACTTCCGCCATGTCATCACTCCAGGTACAGGACCTGCTCGAGTACCCCTGAACCAGCAGAGATTAATGGAAGTCAACGACATGATCGTTGATGACCCCTTCGTCGAGCAGCAAGAAATCCAGGATCTACCGAGCGATCCATACTTGCTCAATATCACCCGGCCACCATCCATTCAAGCGAGATCGGCACGACGTCCACGCTCGATCCTACGAAATCACACTCCCAATGCCGGAGATGGCATGACTGGAAGAGAATTTACGTCCGCCAACACACGCCGTAACAGCGCTGTCACAACCGAAGACAGTCACTACTTCAGCGCCGCGACTGGTATGCTGAATCACCGGCCAAACCATGGCATAATTCAAAGTCGCCGCATCGTCACTCAACTTGCGAACGACTCCGCGGCCTTGGACTATTTCGCACGACAGAGACGGGAGATTCAGGTCGTCCACAGCGAGACTGCCATCCCGGAGTCATCGCTCGAGACACGGCCGAGGGACTGCGCTACGAATATGGGCATGCGTGGGCGCCTGCGGAGTCCAGAGATGGCACCATCCTCGAGTGAGGTGCTGCCTGACGTGCCCAAAGATCTGAAGTCGCTTACGAGGCATGTCAGCAGGGACAACGGGACGCTGAGCCAAGCTGTGAGGAGGCGACCTTCGTTGCCGTTCCAGTCGCCGACGAAGGTGAGGAGGTAGACTTAAAGCGCATGATAAAGTGGAGAAAAGAGATCTGTTTGTCTTGTGAGGACATCTTATGCGTGGATCTTTGACTCTCATGCATCCTTATGGGCCGCCCGATCTGGGCGCAGCCACTTCATATCTAGCACATAATTTTATGCCCCGTCAGGACAGCAGATCACATCTCAGTCATACCATAGAATCGTTCCTCTTTGTTCCGTGCATGCAGGGGCCACTTCTGCACTTATCGCACAGTAGCTCCTGTCAACGACTTGACAGTACAAGTGCCCTGCTTCGTCTTCAATAACGCAATATCCGTCTTTCCACTCTCCTTCAACTTCTCCACCTTACTCGGCTCGAAACCCACAACCTTGTCCGCAGTCGTCGTGAATCCAACCTGGCAGTCATCCCAGACCTTCTTCTTCGGGTTCAGCACTGGCTCTGGCTCGCCTTCCCAACCCTCAAAGAACACAGGCTCGCCGGCCTCTGCGCCTTCAGGTGGGTTTACCAGCTCGACCGGTCCGGCGTGGTTGTCGGCCTCACCCTCAGCCAGGCGTGGAGATGCCGCGAGAACCATGGCGGCAGACTTGATACCACGCATGGTGACGGGCTTGAGATTGCATACAGCCACGATCTTGCGGCCTTGCATCTCCTCCAGTGGTACCAATCCGTTCAAGCCTGAGCATACCGTTCGCACAACCTTGCCCTCGTACTCGGAAGTGTTTTCGGTGCCTGGTGGATCGCCGACGGCAATCGTACTGACATATAATGAATCGGCATTGGGATGTTGGATGGCCTTGAGAATGTGTCCGACACGCAGATCGATGAGGGCAGGCGAGAACGGCTTGTCCGGTGCGGGAGCGTTCTTTTGTGGTTTCGGCTGCTTCTCCTTCTTCGGCTTCTCCTTCTTCTCGCCCGGTACTGCTGACCCTACAGCTGCGGCAATCTTCTCTCCTGTCTCCTTGACCTTCTCTTTTGTGGGCTTTGCGTTCTCTGCTTGTTTCGTGCTGTCGCTGGCGGCCGATGTGACAGTACCTCCTGCTGCTGCTGCGCTATCTGCACCTGCGGCGGCTGCTGCTGCTTTCTCCTTCTTCTTGCGCTCCTTTTCGGCCTTTGCATCGATTGGCTTGATCGCTGCGACAACGTTTGTAGGGTCAATGGCAACCTTCTCGCTCTCCTCCAGCTTTAGACCGAAGAGTGGCGCATTCTGGACAAAGTCCAAGTGCCGGACGATGTGATGGTAGCCCGCTTCTCCAGTCCGCTGCTCTGGTGTCCAGTCCTTTACGACAGGAGCGAGGCGGGCATAGATGGCGACATCCGCGATGCTAGGCTTTGCGCCGAGAAGTGTCGTGCGGGTGGAGAGGTGTGTGTTGAGGGCGGAGAGCCGTTCGGCGATCTTTGCCTTATCTTCGGAAGACGAGGCGATGTGAGAGGATGTGATGAGCCATTGTTCGATCTCGGCCTTTTCTGCGCTGGAGTACTAGGAATCACATGTCAATGCTGGAAGACAAGTGGGGGAGAGTTCGCATTACATACTTCGGCCGAAGAGAAAATAGCAGAAGATAGCTTCACAGCATCAGTCTCATCGGTGCCATTGGCCTGAGGGAAGGACTTTGCGATCAAGCTCTTGGCCTTCTCGTCGAGCTGTGTGGCAGCCATGCTGTGCGGTCGTGTGCTGTGGAAGCTTCTGACAGGTCGAAGTCGGATTGAAGGTTGTATCGTCGGTAGGTTGTGGGGTCTTCGAACGGGTCTGCAAGCTGTTGCAAGCAGTCTCAAGTAACGTGTGGTCTTCAGTTTGGCGGTCGTTTGAGTTGTACTCGTGTTGCAAGCACAAATTAATCGATTGAGTCAACACGATCCTCATGGCATTTCACAGCACAACTGGGACTGAATTTACGCACAACGGCCAAAACTGCCTCCCTTTATGCATCAGATCTAACATTTACGAATCACTACATTTTCAGACAAGTCGTTTAGAGAGTCTCGTGCCTCTCGGGCTCTTCCTCCGCAGCTTCACCATTACATGCACCAGCGTCGTCCTAGGGAGTCGCTTGCGGCCGTAACCTATGTTCGTTGACTTCGGCAATGGCGATTCCTCGAACGATTGAAAATCCGGCATGTATGTTTTTGTAGCTTGGGAGGTAAGCTTCTCAAGCACGAGGCTGGTATTTCTGGTTACTGCTTGCCAGTCGCTTGCTGTGGCTTCGTCCTTCCAACCTTCCTCTGCTTCGGCGGCCGTGTTGTTGGTGTTGGTGGTGGTGGTGGTGGTGGTGACGAAGAGTCTAGGGCATTGCGCTTACGCTTTGGTTTCGGCTTCTGAGGCTTTGCTGCCAGTCGACTTGCTGGTCCTGACCGGGCTTCACTAACCGGAGACTGGGACTTTGAGGTTGCCAGTGAGGTACTTACACCATTGCCGATGATGGTACCTTCCGCCAGAACTACTCTAGGCCTTCTAGCCTGGCTGACAAAGAGCTCATCGCCTTCTGACGTTGCCCACGTCGAGTCGAGAGAGGACTCTCTTCTTTCTGACTGCGAGGGTATCTCGACCCAAGTGACCGAGTCATCTTGTGCAGAACGAGCCTCCTTCGATGACGGCGACATCTCGTCATCGCCAAATTCGGGTGGAACAACAACGCTGGATGTTGGTTCCGTCGCTTCCTTGCCATTGACAACTTCATCTCCACTCGGAGTTCCGGGTCGGTAAACCGCAATTTCGCTCAGAAGCGATTCTGACCTGGCCCTGAAGACTCGTGGGCTGACCAAATTGCTTCCTTCAGCCTGGCCGTTTTCACCTTTGTTCGGGCTTGGCCTCTCGGGCTCACTGTTACCATCAATAGATTCCAATGACTCCGTTCCAAGACTCGCTATGCTGTCCGCCCGTCCACTCTTCCTGGCCTTGGAAGGAAACGTGTCGCGTGTATCGAACATTCGCGATGTTTGCCCACCTTTGATTGCACTCATCAGATTGATCGACTCGATCATACCTTTGCGATTGTCCTTGCGCCCTCGCTTCTTCGTTGGTAATTGAATCGGTCCCGGTCGCGATGCGGCTCTTGATAAGGGCGGCGATGGGACTCTCGGATTGTTGTCAGGATACTCAGGATATTCCAGATCTGTCTGTTGTGGTTAGCATTTTGTTTTCTACCGCATTTTCATTCGATAGGTACATACCAAGCGGAGTCAGCAGTTTCCCGACATCCACACCTTCTTTCGTTGCAAGCTCGAGAGCTTTCCGCCTTTGCGATATCAACTCGAGGTTCCTCTCTGCTTGCCCACTGACCCGTGTCTTCAATCTCTCCGCCTTATCCAGAGCTTCCCTCGCAGCTGCAAAATACTGCTCTACGCGTTCTTCCTCCTCCAGCACCGTACGCTCCTGCTGTTTGAGGCGGTCCAAGGCCTCGGTAATGTTGCTTTCGAGGTTGAGAGCTTTCATGATCCCTCGAGCCATGACTCTTCGAGATTTGATCGATGTTGCTAAATGGGGATCGTCTGCGCGGTGCGAAATTAGAAGGATCGACCTTTAGGTGCAGGTGGTGAGGGTGGTGGTCGTGGTGGAGTTGTCGCTCGGAGGTTGATGTTCTGGGAGGGTTGAACGACTTGCGACAATCGTAGCTATAGGTGATTCGTGGCACTAATTATTCGCAGCACATGACATTGCTATTCGTGAATCAGTGACTCGATGTGGAGAGACCCTATAGGCGACAGTATCCTTTTGGTCGAAGGTGGATGGCTGTCTGGATCGTTGTCTGGCTCGTGAATCTGGTAAGCTCGTAAGCTGGACGCTGTCGAGTGAGCCGGTATGCCTATTGTCAGCTACGGGCGGTGCGTGGTAGAAGGAAGAGAATGCGACGCAAGGTTGGCGAGAGGCCAAAGTGATGCTCTGTGCTCGAGCCCAGCACGACCAAGGCATACTTGCAGATGCATGGCGTTCATCGCATTTGCGAAGCTCGCCAGTGGTGGTAATCTCTTCCATTCGCATGATAGAACTCATAGCCTGCGTTCCGTAAGTGCAGAGATCAAGTCGTAGGCGAGGCTCATCCCTCCCATGGCCGTTCAATTCGAGGTGTGGCTGCGCTGGCTTTGATGGATAAGAATGGCCTTCCGCAGGTCTCATCGCCTATGCTCGACTGGATAGACAGCTGCTGTCTTGATATAGTGCAATCGCACGAACGTTTTCAGAAAGCTCCCTGCATATCTCCACTGGCCAGCGACTGATCGTAGACAAGAGTACGTCGGTCTATGCTCTCGCTGCCTAACTTTCGGCCTTGAATCTGACAGCGATACCATATTGGCCCAACACGCGACGGAAAGCGGTGATGTGAATAGCTGCACAAGGTGACCGTCTGGCCATCGCTCCCTTACGTAAGTTTAGGTCGCAGCTTGCCTTGCCAGACCGGTACACATGGTGTATCGAGCATCAGTCCCGGCTGAGACCATCCATCGTTTGGCAAAATCAACATGATCAGAACGTTGGTGAACAAGCGAGGTGAGGTTTGTCTTCTATCTTGCTTACCTGAGCAGATCTCCAGCGGCGTTGACTCCGATGCGCTCCGACCTTTCCACGTCCACACGTCACGCCAGACTGCTTCCCCTTCTGCTCACCAACACCACGGTACACGCCTTCGCAAGCCAACTCGCGCGCATCGACTGATCCAGGACAATCTGGCTCAGTGAACAAACCTCCCAAACTTTCACCAACCGTTACATGCAATCCGAGTCCCAGGCGCTTTCCACAACAGCAGCCACCGAAAACTCGCCTCAACCCCCGAGACCTACCTCCCAGCATGGCATACACGACCGCGATGGCCAGCCGAAAGGCAGCCTGTCTACAGTGGACGACGCTGGTACAGAGCCGCGCATATCTGCCGAGCAGCTTGCCCTTGACGCAGCTGCGTTGCAAGGCCCAGTCGCATCAGCATCTCCCGAGGATCGAAGATTGAACTCGCGGAATACGCCCTCGCCACCAGCATACAATCGCATAGTTGAATATGAGCAAGCTGCGGTACCATCTGCCCGAAAGAAAGATGCAGGACCTGTATTCGAAGTGGTCAAGAAAACGCGTAGTCCAAGCGATAAGCGCTCGCCAATCCAGGATTTGCCGAATGGTAAGTTGGGTTTGCAAAGCAACAGAATACCGCTGACATGCGGCAGAGATCTTGACGCACTCGCTGGCGCATCTGACGCCTTCCGATCTGGCGTCCATGTCTCTCGTGTCGAAGCGTTTTCATGACTTGGTGACCGGTCCCCACGCGTGGCGGACCGCTTTCGCGCACTACTTCCCTGGTCCGGACTCTATCAATGCAATGCTGCAGGACGATTCCGATGATGACCAAGCAATCGTGCGATCAGAGAAACGCGCTTTTACGCGTCTTACTGCGCTCGCATCTTGGAGAAGCGAGTACATCATGCGAACACGCCTTTTGAGGTCTCTGTCTCGCGGCAAGCCAGTCCCAGCTCCTGCATCTACCCACACACCACGCTCGGGACATGCTGCTATCGCAGCACCAATCACCATGTACAGCTCCCAACTGCTGACGTCCATCAATCACCTGCACGCGACCTATGGAACTGGGCTGAACAAACGCTTCCCGAGATTTGTTCACGGCGCAGACGACTATGGCACCGCCACTAGCAGTGATCCCAGCGCCGCCAAAGTCGATCCATGGGGACTATCTGATCCGAACACGTTTCTGCAGTTTGCGGAGCGGTTTCCGGGAGACTCCCAGTACGGTCTCGGGCCTGGTGAAGTTGTAGGCGTGCCGAACGTCATGGATGTGAGCCAACCGTACGGTATGGTCTTTGGCGAAGGCTTTCCGGGAGGCATGATGTACTACCGGTCTACCGAAGAGATGCGTGGCCGATTTCTGGCCTTCTCCTCTGCGATGTCGGTGCCAGAGCTTGGAATACCAAAAATTCTGTCGTCCAACGAGGCCATCACCTCTGTCTGGTTGGCAAAATCTCCTGCGATACCGACATTGTCCGAGGGTTTGATTGGAATTCTGTGTGGGTCCTCTCTGGGTGTGCTCACCGCCTACAGCCTTGGGTCTATCAATGCAGGCAACCACCGTGACCAGCGCTTTGGACGCGGCGAATTGACCGCTCGATGGGTGCTGAGTCCAGGAGTTCCAATCATTGCAATCGCGATCGACAACGAGTACAGCCTCAAGCGCTACGCCCAAAACCGCATATGGGCTGTGGTACTTAATGCTCTCGGCGAAGCCTTCTACCTGACCAAATTCCCGAAGCGACCACACATCGATCGAAGCGCTCGCATGGATGACGAGATGATTGAGCGTACTGCTTGGTCTTCCGGTCGCAGTGTCTACTGGAGTGCGATCGAGCCAAGTCGACGTGTTGCCAAGCTCGATCCGTATGCCGATTCTGGTGTGGACGGCAGCTATTCGCCACGTTCGTCTTGGAACGGTATGTGCCTCAGTAAGGAGCAGACCAAGGCTGAAACGCGCGAGATTGAGGACTTTGCTTGTCGAAAGCCTAAAGACTTTCAAAGAACATGCCTTGGCTGGGACATGCGCAGAAGGCTCGAAGTGGACTTTGCGGGCGATGACGGCAACAATGCTGGCGAGAACGTGGTTGTTTTTGACTGTGGACTGGAAGATGAGAGCACACCGCTGGTGAGGCGTTACACGCGATGCAGATTTTTACAGAGAACATCGACGGACGCTGCTTCCACGCCGCCACTGACCGCCGGCAGCACGGAGCCATCTAGCCCGCCATCACTCTTCGGTGGTGCTGCATCGCCGATGCTAGCACCCACCTCGAGCCTCTCCTTCGATCGCCTGGAGGATAGTCTTTCGCGAGACTACGACGGATCTGCCACACCTCGTCAAATGACCGAAGAATGGCGCACTTCCGAGTTTCTTCTCGGCGGGTTGAAGAATGTTCAGATGTTGACCACCGCCATCGACAACTCGACGTTCGCGACCCAGACAATGTCCGAGGACCCCCTACTGGGCTTCTCGGGCATGTCCACTGCATCGTCGCCTTCGCTTACCCCGATGTCTGCTACCGAGCCAGCGGTGAACGCGGCGGACGTACCTGGTCAGCGCGCTCGACTCTGCGCAGTTGGCACGAAGCTCGGTACAATCCTGCTCTGGAACATGCGTGCGCCGATATCCCGATCCGTCGAGACAACGAACACACTGGAACCCGTCAGGATCATCTACACAGACTCCCCGCAGATCTCTTGCCTGGCCCTATCCTCTCTATACCTCGTCCATGGTGGTAATGACGGTCTTGTCCAAGCCTGGGATCCCCTGGCATCAGACACGCAGCCCATCAGAACGCTGAACTCACGCTTCTCATCTCGCGCTCGTCGCCGGCTGGTCCAAGCTCAAGCTTCTGCACAAGGCGTTGGCATCAACATGTACGCCGCTGGTGCGTTGAGTTTGGATCCAGATCCTACAGTACTCCGAGGAATGGTCTCACTCGGCAATCAGCTTCGGTACTGGTCTTACAGCTCGTCGGCGGCCGATCAATACAAATCGCACAAGCGTCGACTTCGTCGTTCCGAGCGGGGGAGCAACAATGGTGGCGAGCGCTTCTCTGGCGCGACACGAACCAATCTCAAAGACTACATCGCCAACGAGCAGTTCGAGCTGGATCGCGAGAAGCAGCTGCGCCAGAAGGACGCTCAGCGCTTCGCGGGTCGCTTCGGCACTGAGCTGCTAGATGGCAGCGAAGAGGAGATGCTTGCTTATGCAGCCATGCTGAGCCAAGAAACTTTGGAGCAAGAGAGTAGACGACGAGCATCAGATGCTAGCACCGCCATCAGCACGGCAGCCAGCAGCGTCGGTCAGAGCATCTGGGCAACAGCTGATGCAACACCAGCGACGCCCTCCCCTCGCGAATTGGCACCCAAAACAGATGATGAGCTGGATGCCGATATTGCTGAGGCGATTCGTCAAAGCTTGGCTACGTCTCCTGGAGGTGGGTACGACATTCCCATTCGTCATGCTAAGCCCAAGCATAAGAAGGTGTCCTCTGCGAGGTCATCGCCGCGAATGGTGGGCACGAGCAAAGAAGTTGAGATGAGTGATTTGGACTTTGCTCTGCAACTGAGTTTGGCTGAGGAACAGAGTCGGCAATCTTTGGAAGAAAGTGAGCCCTTTCCAGGACTGTCGGTCGTATCTGGTCGAGGCAAGGGCAAGGGCAAAGAGAGGACGTAGTATGCAGTAAAGTTTTGATTCACAACAGGCTATTTGTCTAGTCCACCTAGATAGATGCTCTACTACAGAGATTCTAGACTAGAATTACTACCCGTTTCTCGTATACATATTTGGTTTCATACGTGCCAAGGTTTTCAGTCGAGATGCTTGCGGTACATCCCGCAGGAAGGAGCATCTCAAGCTGTGACGAAGACAACAAACCTCGCCGCCAACAACACTCTCTCCCTCGATACACCCACACCACATTCACGGCCAGAGCATTGTAACACTCACGTTGGAGCACGTGTGAGACTCTCCTCTTTTGATACCCGCCATAGACAACAACGCCCACCGCTGAACCACATCTCTTGAGCCCGGCCAAGTCTCCTCAACACCGCGTTCGCACACGCGACACTCCTGACCTCCACCCATCGACAAAACCCCCTCCCTCACATCAATTTCGTAACCATGGAGGCTGCGGCGCTCAAGGCGCAGCCAGCGGACACGACCATGGAAGACGCAGGAAAGGTGGAACACAGCTTGGGCGCAAGCGTGGACCCGCCATCAATAAATTGCCTGGACGGCTGGATCGAATCGCTCATGACATGCAAACAGCTCGCCGAGGAAGACGTGCGAAGGCTGTGTGAAAAAGCACGTGAGGTGTTACAAGACGAGTCGAACGTGCAGCCTGTGAAATGCCCGGTGACCGTCTGCGGTGATATCCACGGCCAGTTTCATGATCTGATGGAGCTGTTCAAGATTGGAGGACCGAACCCGGACACCAACTACCTCTTCATGGGTGATTACGTCGATCGTGGATACTTCTCCGTCGAGACGGTGACCCTGCTCGTGGCGCTGAAGATTCGCTACCCATCGCGCATCACCATTCTGCGCGGCAACCACGAGAGCAGACAAATTACGCAAGTGTATGGTTTCTACGACGAGTGCCTCCGCAAATACGGCAACGCCAACGTCTGGAAATTCTTTACCGATCTGTTCGACTACCTCCCATTGACCGCGCTCATTGACAATCAGATCTTCTGCCTGCACGGAGGTTTGTCGCCCAGTATCGACACGCTCGACAACATCCGTGCGCTCGATCGCATCCAAGAAGTGCCGCATGAGGGACCGATGTGTGATCTTCTCTGGTCTGACCCGGACGATCGATGTGGATGGGGAATAAGCCCAAGAGGAGCTGGGTACACTTTCGGGCAGGATATTAGTGAGGCGTTCAACCACAACAATGGTCTGACGCTGGTGGCTCGCGCGCATCAGTTGGTGATGGAGGGATACAATTGGAGTCAGGATAGGAACGTGGTTACGATATTCTCAGGTGAGATTGAGGGTACAGGGTTTTTTGCGCAGTACACTGACCAACAATACAGCACCCAACTACTGTTACCGCTGCGGAAACCAAGCTGCCATCATGGAGATTGATGAGCATCTCAAGTACACCTTGTAAGTCGCGAGGCTTCGACGTGTCTCAGATCATCGCTAACGAAGCCACCCCAGCCTACAATTCGACCCTTGCCCACGTGCCGGAGAACCGATGGTGTCTCGTCGCACACCGGACTACTTCTTGTAATGAGTCAATGCCGCAACGCCAGGAGGAGACGAGACGACCAGAGGAGCTAAAAGTACGACGGAACTGCTTGATCACTCGAAAGTCCGTCCTTGCGTGGTTGACAGGCGATGATGGACGAGCAATGGCGATCGCTCGCATGGATGACGTTCCTTGTTGCGTGTGCCGAGCTAGACGGATGCGCCAGGTAGCAACCATACAGATCTGAAAGAAGTCCTAATTTCGTACTTCTTCTCGTTCGCCAGGATCAGGAGGAAGCGTGAAGGCGCACGCGGGTTGCCCTATGGTGGGCATTGCTCGGGATCGATCCCACTTTTGGAGCGCGCTCTCTGACAGGTTCCGGGTTCCCATCCTCTTGCTTCGACTCTTTTGTTTGACCGTCCCACCTTTCCAATCTCGAAGCTCTGGCTCGACCTCTCGCCAAATCAGCTCGGCATGTCAAATCCATGAATCTGCAATTATCACGGTCAGCTCGTGTTGACCTTTGCTTCCCTCATACCATGCGCGCGTGTTGAACTCACCTTCTCCGCCCAACCAACCCATTCCCCCAAACCTCTTACGAAAACATCCTCACCATCCTCACTCGGGACGCTCTCGTGTCCCCAGACCAGGATGTCCTCGAATCTCCCCTTCTCCTCTACCACTTTCACTTCTGCGGGCAGCTCCTCTTGCTCTTCTTCGTCGTCTTCTTCCTCGTCCTCGTCTCGCGGCATGTGGATCTTAGGTTTGACCGGGAGGATCGTGTTCGTCTTCTGCAGCAAATGCCCTGTATAGCCCGCAGGTAAAGGCAGGCGTTTCGCGAGAAGTTTGCGGCCGCGGAGGTAGACTGTTGGGACTTTTGTTGTAGTCGCTGCTGCAGGCGTGGAAGTGGAGTCAGTCGTGTCGTCTTCCGCGGACTCAATTTTCGAAAGATGCTTGGACAGGACTTGTCGTCGTGGATTCCAATATCGTTTGCTGATGCGCATTGGACCGGAGTGTTTGATGCTGCATGGGAGGATATTTGGGTGGAGCAGTTTGGGCTGCGAGGATGACGAGGAGGGCAGTATGGCGAGCATTGTGGACTTTGGTGGATGCTTCGTTTGCGATGTGTGACGTGTTTGTATATGTCCATATATGTCTTCTAGCTTGGAGTAGGAAGACGCGCAGTGCACACGGTCGACGTGAATCGTACTCGCTTCTATCATCGGCTCGGCAGCACCCGGCGCTAGCTCATGTTCCTGCATAATCAACGACACCCCGTCCAAGCTCTACTTGTTCCCTCAAACAGGCACACCATCGAATATACATCGAATCATCGATTTTCACCACAGTCTGGTCCGACTCGTCCAAAATCGTGGGCGGGCGTTAGCTCACGTACCTCGGACCGTAATCTGATGCACGATATACGATACGGTGAGACAGACAGGTAATCGTGCCTCTATTTGGTAGAGAGACGCACCCTCCTTGGAGAGACTAAAAGCGCCATTGGAACGGCCAGACCACCCCTCGCGGCCATGGTCGATGATACTTGACACTAGAGATGCTGCGAGACTGAGTTGAGAATCATTGCAAGCGATCATTGCTTTCAACCATGCTAACTCTCCTCGTCACCACGGTGCTACTGGCAGCGGCTTTCCACCAATTTATAATCCGGCCATTGTGTCTGGACACATTGAGCAAGATTCCAGGATCCAAGTCATATGCCTTGACCAAATGGCGACTGGCCTTGGGTGAATGGCGAGGTTCTCGGACCAGGAGGATCGATGCTCTGCACAGGCAATACGGACCTGTGATTCGCATTGGGCCGAATGAGGTCCACTGCAACAGCCTGACAGCACTGCGAACCATCTACGGAGCCGGCAGTGGATATGGTAGGACTTCTTTCTACCGCATGTTTGATGCCTTGTGGGAAGCAGAACCTCTTCGCTTTTTACTCCAACAAGGCGCACGGCGATCGCAAGAAGCTGGTTGCCAATGCCTACTTCAAGTCTGTCATCCTTCGAGGTCCGACGGTAAGCTTGGTGCGCGAGAAGGTCTTGCAGTATATGTCGTTGATCGAGGATCGAGGTACTGAGCCTCATGAGATCTTCAGTAGTCTGCACTACTACTCGATCGATAGTATCACGCATTTCCTCTACGGACCGAAATTCGGCGGCACGTCTGCATTAACGGGCAGTGCAGCCGACCGCAGACGACTCCTGAATATTCTCGATCCAACTCGCCGTCGATTGAGTTGGTTTGCAGTCCACCTTCCGGCTCTGACCAAGTGGCTGTATACACGGACTGGCTTGATGGAGAGCCTCGTCAAACCAGTGTTGCCAATGCAGAAGCCGGCTACATACTCCGGAATCCGAAAGCACGCTCTGGATGCTTACTGGGACTTTCAAAGAGCCGCGACTGCAGAGCCGTCAACTACCCTGGCGGAGCCGACCATCATCACCCAACTATGAAAGTCGCACGAAAGCGTCAAGACTTCCGGTACTGGTGCTTTGGACTCGCTCGACATCGCATCCGAGCGTGCAGATCACCTACTCGCCGGCATCGATACGACAGCCGACACCTTGATGTTTCTAATCTGGGCCATCTCCAGGCCACAGCTCGAAGAATTGCAACGCCGCTTGGCTGACGAAGTGCGATCACTGACTGAGGATGATCTTGACGACGGTGTGCCCACTCTCGAGGTTCTCGATACATTGCCAGTATTGAACGCAGTCATCAAGGGGACTTTACGACTATACTCACCACTACCCGCTTCCGAGCCACGCTCACTTGGAGTTGATCGTGTTGTGGACTGGTACACCATTCCAGACGGCACAACCATCAGCATGTCGTCACACTCACTGCATCGCAACGAGGAGGTATTCATCGATGCGTTGACGTTCAACCCGGATCGCTGGCTGAAGAGCTCAACTGAGCAACTGGCGGAGGTGAATCGCTGGTTCTGGACGTTCTCATCCGGAGGCAGGATGTGTATTGGTACGCAGTGAGTCACGCCATATCGCGGATGTAAACTCCATGGACATTGCTGACGTTCCGTACAGTCTCGCCATGGCCGAGATGACAGCCCTAGTAGCCGCTGTATACCGAGAAGGGACTTCGATTGCGCCGGGTTTTGAGAACAAGACTCCTGCTATCACCTCGAGGTTTGGGATGTTCTATGATGAGACGGTGCCGGAGATTGCGGAGCATACTTGCATGATCATGTTCAAGCGGCATTGAAGCACGCTGGTCACCGAGATCCTTTGCTACTCATTCCCCAACACCCTCTGGAATGCGTACATGAGCTAGCGCCAGATCTTTCGCAGCCAAACGATGACCGGGCAGAGCTGCCGCCTACAGTTGTCAATAAAGCCTCTCTTATGACCCTGTCAGTCTCGAATCCTGAGCCTTGAAAGCTGAGCTTCACGGCTTCAACACAGCGCGGACGTCGCGTGCGAAACCATTTCTGGGACCAAGGGCATGGCTCAGGTACCGTCCAATTGAATCAGAATTCATGCCACTGGGTCAGGTACGGTGCGACGATACTGCGGTCGGCTGTTTTGTAGCGTAGTGGAACCATCAAGCTGTCCTGAATGAACCACCTGAACATTTGAGAGTATGTTCGAACAGGCTCATGTCGCTCTCTCCCAGCAGTCTGGATTCGTCGTCAGGAGGACAGGCATGGAGAGCGGAGACAGCTCCACTTCGCTAGATCAGATCTCTCATCGGCAGGGGCGACGATCTTTGCGATCTCCTTGAGAGCTCCCATGTTGGAAGGAATTCAACAACGAATAGCGCAAGAGGATGGTCCCATCGTCGCCATACTGCAACAATCGTTGGCGGACGTGAGATATACCGACTCCGTGCCATGCCGGAGTAATCGCACACTCAAAACCCGAAGCCATTCCCTTCACGGCGGATCGATGACGATGTCGTGTCAGTATTTTGACCGGCATCCTGCGAATTGGGCCATTGCTTCACCAATATCACATCCTTCGCTATCAAACCTAGGACTCGCGGGTAGGGTAGTATTGATCTCTCGCCGGCATCCGGTCCGGTGGAATTAGGCCGCCTGGCCAGCAGGAAGCAAAAAGTTAACGTCGTCACGATAGACTAATCAATATTCTAGTGAGAGACAAGCCGATCCTCTTTCCCTCGTCCACTTCCCTCTCTTTGTTTGCTCACGACGACCGGCGGTCCCCTTCTATTGCTTTCTACTCATCGTTATGCGCGCGTCCATTGACTTGTAGATATACACTCCACCTCGCCCTCGACCGTCATTGCGATTTTCCAAGCCATTGGGCCAAATTCTGACAATCCCCCGCCTTCGCGACACCTCACCTCGAGCGCCCCCACCACCATGACCCTCACCGACAGCGCGGCGGCCCTCGTTAGCTACGCCGGCTCCTTCGCTTTCCCACCCCTCCTCTCGCTCTCCCGCGGCGCGATCCTCTCCCTCCTTCGGAACATCCAAGTCGGATCGCTCAAAGTCACCGATTCCGATGGCAGCATTACCCTCTGTGGGACGCCTCGCCGCGCCGGCGAGGTGGAAGACGAGAAGACGGTATACACAATCCCACACGCCGAGTTGAAAGTCCTCAACGACCTCTTCTGGGTGCGATTGGCCCTGTTCGCGGACATGGGATTCGCCGAGTCCTACATGCTGGGCGAAGTGAGCTGTCCCGACTTGACAGCCTTCTTCAAGCTGTTCATCGTCAACAAAGCCCACCTCTCCAATGGCACGACCTTCTCCTCCAACCTGGCCGGACGCCTCTCCGCCATCATTCGAAAGACCAACACCCTCACCAATGCCCGTCTGCACATCTCCGCGCACTACGACATCTCCAACGACATGTTCGCCGCCTTCCTCTCCCCCGATATGACCTACAGCTGTCCCGTCTGGCTGCCCCGATCTGACCCTCAATCCACGCAAGAAACGCTCGAAGACGCTCAATATCGCAAACTCACTCGCTTCATCACCAACGCGAAGATCAAGTCCTCCGATCACGTCCTCGAAATCGGTACGGGCTGGGGCAGCTTCGCCATCCGCGCCGTGCAAAAGACCGGCTGCCGCGTGACATCCCTCACCCTCAGCTCCGAACAAAAAGACCTCGCCGAGTCTCGTATCCGCGAAGCAGGCCTCTCCAACAAAATCACCGTCCTCCTCTGCGACTACCGTAGCCTGCCGGTCCCCGCGGAATCGGAAAAATACGACAAAGTCGTCTCGATCGAAATGCTCGAAGCCGTGGGCGCCGAATTCCTCACCACCTACTTCCGCTGCATCGACCAGCTCCTCAAATCCGAGGGCGGCGTCGCGGTCTTCCAATGCATCACCATGCCGGAATCCCGTTATAAAACATACTCCGCCTCGGACGACTTCATCCGACGATACATTTTCCCCGGCGGACACCTTCCCACGATAACGCAGCTCCTCACCGCCATCCGCACCGGCTCCTCGAACGCGAAGACGGGCGTCGAGCCGCGTCTCATTCCGGAGAGCATAGAGAACATCGGTCCACACTACGCGAAAACCTTACGTCTATGGAGACAGTCTTTCATGCAACAATTCAGCACAAAGATCCGACCGGCGCTGTTGAAGGAACACGCGGCGGGGGAAAGAGGAGGCAAGAAAATGGGGGAGGAGGACGTGGAGGTGTTCAAGAGGAAGTGGGAGTATTATTTTGCGTATTGTGAGGCTGGGTTTGCGACCAAGACGTTGGGGGATGTGATTTTGACGGTGGGGAGGGAGGGGGCGGTGGAGATGATGGAGGATGTGCCGTTGTAGAGCGGTCAACAGGATGTTAGAGGTGACAAGGCCTCGGAAAGAGATGGAAGAGGAGAATTTTCGGAGCTGGGACGCATTCGTTGATCGGTGTGACTGCTGTCAGCTTGGTTGGGCTTGTAGATAATGGTGATACCCTTCTCGTGCGAGGTTTGTGTTGGACGATATAGGGAGGCGACGAGCATAACCATTACAGATAGATGAGTTGGGACCACATAAACTCAGAACTGAACTTGTGCCCTCACTTCATCCCTCGAACGGTTGTCCTACGACTGTACATATCGATCCCGCTCTACTTCCTCTTCGTCCTCTTCTTTTTCTTCTTCTTCTTCGCCCCTCCACCTCCTCCCCCACCCGCACCAACCCTCTCCGTAACCGGCAGCTCATCCGCAAACTCATCGTCCTCCTCCCCATCAATCAGATCCAAATCCCCATCACTCTCCACCACCTCCTCCTCCTCCTCACTCTCCTCCACCTCCACACTCTCCCCCCTCCCCCCCTTCCCCCCTTTCCTCGCGTGCCCAAAAACCTTCCGATTCTCCACCTCAAACCCCACCTTCTCCTTCCTGAACAACGCCATCGTCGCCCTCGCGTCCTCAATCGAACTGTGCTCTCCCGTCTGAATCACCAGTCCCAACTCCGATCTCGCCAACTTCCTCAACGCGGGGGGTTTCCCTCGACTTTCCACTCTGTACTTGGCGTAGCGGGATGTGTCCCGTATGTCCCGTTTCGGATGGCTGATCATCAGGACGTTCAGGTCGTTTCGGACCGCGTGCCCGACCAGGACGCGACCCGCGAGTAAGTTCGCGACGTCCCGCTGCACGACGGTGAAGGGCCGCGCGAACGGGGCGCGCATGTGGTGTGGTTGGATGCCCGAGACGTGGGTGCGGTAGTCTTGGACGCGCGTCCCCGGGGGAGGGAGGACGTAGGAGTCGTAGACTTGTTGGCCGTGGAAGTTGACGAGGGAGGCGCGGGCGAGGAGGTTGTCGGTGTGTGGGGGTGGGCCGGTTCCGACCATTTCGCAGTCGAGGGCGAGGAATTTGCCTGGGACGTGGGTGGGGTGGTGGCCGATGTTGATTTGGTCGGAAGGATGGGTGAGGTTGGTGGTGGTGGTGCCGTAGGCGGCGGAGATGTCGGCGGCGGGGATGTCGTGGTCGTGGATGAGTTTCGAGGTCTTTTGGGCGGTTGTTGGCGTCGTTGGGGTGGAGGTGAGGGCGCCCATCGTGAAAGGACGTTTCTTGCGGGGGAGAGAGGTGGTGTTCGCGTCGGAGATGGTGAAGCGGGACTTCTTCACTGACGAGGGAGGTTTGGTGTCTGTTGTGGTCGTTCTCTTTCGTTTCATGCCATTGCCGTTGGTTGCTGCTGCGATGTCTTTGACCTTCTGCTCTTGTCGCTTTCCCGCTTTGAGTCTCTCCTGTAGGATCTTCCAGTTGCTCGAGATTTGGGTGAGATCGGGGCCCGCCATGTCGTGTCGTCACAGAGAGGACATGGCCAGAAGGATGTGGAAGTCGAAGTGGAAGATTGTCGGACTTTGGGAACTTTCTGCAGGCTCAAAAGCCGATCGGGAGCGGAGACAGCTCCGTCGCTTCGGGCGCATCTTGGAACTGCGACGACCAGGTTCGATTCCACGTCAAACCATCGCCAGAATTGCAAATTCATCACAAAACTCATCACAGTTGGAGGACAATCTTGCTGGGCATCATGGCGCCTCACGGTGATAATAAAAGCGGGGCAGACGATGTCAAACCGGAGAAGGGCATGGCCACGCTTTCAACGCTGAGGTGAGTGCTGGGGATCACATGCAAATCGCTGGGGTATGCGAATAACATCTCGAACAGAATCGGCACCAAGGCTATGGTTGTGAAGGTGAGTTACTGCAAAATCGCCGTCGAGGGCGATTGCAATCGTACATCTTCTTACAGTCCTGCTAACACTCCATCAGGGCGAGGAGACACGCAAAGCAGAGATCCTCTCGATGCAGACAAGAAAAGGCCTTCCCTACTTCTACGTCCATTACGAAGACTTCAACAAGCGTCTGGATGAATGGGTGTCAGCAGAACGTCTTGACCTCACACAAGAAGTCGAATGGCCCATTCCCGAGAAGCCCGACATCAAGACCAAGCAGAAGACGGCCCAGCAATCCAAGAACCAACAGCAATCCAAGACCGATCCAAAAACCCAGACGAAAGCCGGACAGAAACGATCACGAAGTGGTACTGCCACACGAGAAGCTTCCGTCGCTCCAGATGTCCCAGCAAAACTATCACGACATCCTTCACAGGCAGGCGGAAAGGAGAATCGTGACCCTCTCCCTACTATTGCCGTAGAAGATGTCGAAGGTGGCACACCCCAACCCGACGATGAGTCCGCCGTAGATCTAGTCGACATGCAAGAAGCCGCAGCATCCGCCAAAGCCATTCCCGACACAGTCCCGTACTCCCGCGAAGAAGAAATCGAGAAGCTCCGCACCGGAGGTAGCATGACCCAAAACCAAACCGAAATCAGTCGCGTCCGTAACCTCGAACGTGTCCAAATGGGCATGCACGAAATCGAGCCCTGGTACTTCTCCCCCTATCCCGCCGAGTTCACCGACTGCGACATGGTCTACATCTGCGAATTCTGCCTCTCCTACTTTGGCAGCAGTTTCCAATTCACCCGCCACCGCAAAAAGTGCGAACTCCTCCACCCGCCGGGTAATGAAATCTACCGCGATGATAACGTGTCCTTCTTCGAAATCGACGGCCGGAGACAGAGGACGTGGTGTCGCAACCTCTGCCTACTGTCGAAACTCTTCCTCGACCACAAGACGCTCTACTACGACGTCGACCCGTTCCTCTTCTACTGCATGACCACCCGCTCCGAACATGGCCACCACCTCATCGGCTACTTCTCCAAGGAAAAAGAATCCGCGGAAGGCTACAACGTCGCCTGCATCCTCACCCTCCCCCAACATCAACGCAAAGGCTACGGCGCCCTCCTCATCCAATTCTCCTACGAACTCTCCAAAATCGAAGGCAAACTCGGCTCCCCGGAGAAACCCCTCTCCGATCTCGGCCTCCTCGGCTACCGCGCGTACTGGCAGGAAATGATCGTCGACGTCCTCCTCGAGCGGGAGGCGGAGAACCCTGGTAGTACCGGTGGGATCGCGGTGGAAGAATTGGGCGCGACGCTGGCGATGACGACGAATGATGTGTTGCACACCCTGCAGAATCTGAATATGCTGAGGTATAGTCAGAAGAATCATGTGATTGTGTTGACGGATGCGGTGGTGGCGGCGAGGGAGAGGAGGAAGGAGAAGGAGAGGTTGAAGGGGAAGAGGGTCATTGAGCCGGAGAAGTTGATTTGGAAACCGCCGGTTTTTGCGGCGAGTGCGAGGACGTGGAATTGGTAGTGGTTGTGCTGTGTTGGATGGGATGGGGTGGGTGGGCTGGTTTGGGAAAGGCGTTTTTGGTTGGGGAAGATACCCGTGATATGGATGAGAAGATTTAACCTGAGAGTCGTGGACTTGGGCAATTGTGAGTGTGAGGCATCTCAACACTAGACCCGATTCCGCAGTGGCAAGGTAATCTGCGCATCGCCCTTGTGCCATTTCGTCGGTGCAATGTGAGCTTTGACCTTGCTGTTGTGTCGTTCCTTCCTCAGCCGCACATTCCTCACATTCACCCATGGCCATCCCGCTCCCGTGCCTTGCCTGACTCCAATGTCAACTTCAACGTCACATCCTGACGTGTCGTTATAGGGCATCCTTCTATGGTGTGAAAGCGTCCATCTCTGTTCATCGTTGATGCCGCTTGTCGTCGACGTTCGGTCTCCTTTCTTTCCCTGTGACACGACATCTTGTGGCAAGACATTGACTCGTCCGATGATGGGATGGACACATACAGCGTGCACGAATGCCGGACGGAGCCACCACCCAGTGCAACTTTCTGAAGAGCCTTGTCGAATCACATGCGAGTCTCTTGAAGAAAGCCTTTGGCTCACACTGAGATTCATGGGACTCCATTTTCGATGGCTTTTGAGGAAGGGGACTGGGACTTGACCAAAAATTGACCGCCCACGTCTTGCTCATGGCCTGCATCGAGGAAAGCAAGTGGGAGAAAAGGGCAAAAAAAGGAAGACCGTGCTTAGAAGCACAGCGAGAACGTTGTACGAAGGTCGCTGGAAGATGTTAGCGGGTTTACTGAGAGACAGATCGGGATTGCACGCACTACCCGGGCTCTATTTGAGGCGTTAGAAAGGTCCTGAGGGGGATGGAGACTCGAAAGTACGAACCGAACCGGGGTTCCCGGAAGGTAATATAGATCGAGGATCTTATTCAAAATCCGATGTGCTCACTGGCTATTGTCAGACCGGAGGTCATCGAAAATTTGAAAGGTCGATAATGACTAACCCACTACACTATACAACCCGTTTTGGTGCGCGTTGGATAAAGGATGAGCCGCCGGACCGTTTGCGCACCTATATAGGCCAAAGGGCAATTGTTTGGGGTAAATACGTCATCAACAAGCTATCGTCCCTCCGGCGACGATGATGTCGCTCTGACAGGTGCACGAGCGTGTTCGCAGGGTCTGGTTTACGATTCCGGCGTACTCTCAGGTTGGTAGTATCACTGTGTCGAGTACAATTGCACTCGCGGTGAAGCAAATGGTCAGAGGGGTACCCGCAATCTGGCTCCGCAATAGCAACTCTATCACGTCGAAACATCGAACGGCAACAACAATGGCTCCGCGGACACGTGGATCGACAGCTACAACAACTACTCAGACCGCCTCCCCGCCTCCACAGTCTCCAACATCTGATGCCTCCCCTAAGCTAAAACAAGAGCCCTCCCCATCCCCCTCCAACACCTCTCCCTCTCCTCTCTTCCCAACCCCCGCCCTCACCTCCCGCGCCCTTTGCATGTCCTACGCCATAGCCCGCGGCGAAGTCGGCGTCCTCTCCTTCGAACCCTACAAATCCATCCTCCTCCCGCACTGGCGTTTCCGCACCGTGCCCATCGCCAAGGAATCCTCCGCCACCCTCAAATCCGCTTTCGACCACTACGTCCGCTGCGAGGACCTCGTCGGGGCCGACATGGCGCGCAAATTCATCCAGATGGGGATGACGCGGGCGCGGCGGTATGCGAATTACAAGGGGGGGAGGAAGTATGAGAAGTCGGAGAGGGAGTTGGAGGCGGAGGGGAAGGGGAAGGGGGAGAGGGTTAGGAAGGGGAAGAGTGAGGGGCATGAGGGGAGGGAGGAGAAGGCGGCTGCTAGTGAGGTTTTTAAGGGGGTTTGGAGGGAGTGTATTGAGGATGGGGGGTATGTGCGGTTGAAGGAGGGGTGGAAGAAGGAGAAGAGGGAGTGGGAGAGGGGTGGAGTGAAGGTGGAAGAGGGTGAGGAGACGAAGGATGGTATCAAGGTGGAAGAGGACGATGATGATGATTGATTTTTGGTAGATGGCGTGGTGTTCGTTGTCAAAGAAGACCATGATGACGATTGATGGGTTGATGACCGAGTTGCCATGATCCTTGAGCTGGTACGTGTTGATACGCATGCTCATCTCGCACATGGCTGATCTGTCGGAGGAAAAGCAACAATCTCAGCATCTGCAACAACAGCATGGAACTGACATGCTACTGCGAAGATAGCGCTGAGAGCAAGCGGTGCATGTTGTTGCCAGCTGTTCAGTAAGCATTCGCTCGATCAGCGACTGTGATCCACCACTGGCCGGATCTTTACAATGCATCCTGTGATGGCAAGGTCTGGATGCGTTTCGACTTTCATTGTCGACGTTTCCGACCACGAATACACCCACACCGTTCGAACGACGTATGGTTGAGATCGTGGGATCTATTCTGATACGGATGTGACGGCGAGGTTGCGTCAGTCGGCAGGGTCAAGCGGTGGCGTTTTTGCTGGAGAAGCATGGGTGTCCTTTCCAATGAAGACATGCAACGGAGACGTCTGCGAAGGGTTGCCCACTTCGATCTCACAATGATATCGTTACAGAGGATAGCTTCGTGGTAGATAGACACCGTGGTCGAAATAGACCGAAGAACTGCTGAGCTGACGTGTGGTATATCCTGTGGACAATGCTTGGCCGATATAACCTCAAACACAGAGTTCTTCACCGGATCTTGTCTTGGAGTCTCGAAGTGTACCTTACTCAATCAAGCATTCGATCGGGGCCGTTTGGATGCTTTCCTCCATCACCGACAGCGACTCCCCGAACCCTCATCAACAGCCAAGACACTCCGGATGCTCCCGATACCATGTGGAGAAAGGGTCGAAAGTGCCTTGCCTTCGGTTGCATTGAAGAACCCTGAGACACCGACCGTCGTCGAAACATCCCGTCCGGAACATCCTTGATTTAAGCGCCACCCTGCGTCTGATTGCTTCGCTGACCGCTTATTCAACAAATAAGAACCTCGGGCCCGATCAACTTCCACTGCACCTCCCCCAACACAGCAACCGCCAACATGGCCGACCTCAAGTCCTTTGACCAAACCAAACTCAAGGCATTCGAAAACGCAGCCGCCGGCCACGATGGCGTTCTCCTGGACGAATCAGGCGAGCTCGTCATCAAACCATGCACCGCGGAGGAAGTCGACTTCTACCAGGAAAGCATCTCACAACACCCCAAATTCTACGAATTGATGCCAACCTTCATGGGGACCCTCACCCTCGGAGCACCCGCCCACGTCACGGACCCCACAGCCGCACAGGAAGAACTCACCCAAGAGCAAAAAGACAAGACCCTCCTCCACGGCAAAGCTCTAACCACCGAGACCGCCATAGTACTGGAGAACCTCGAGCATGGCTTCAAGCAACCCAACGTCCTCGACCTCAAACTCGGCTCCCGTCTATGGGCGGAAGGCACCAAGCCCGACAAGGCCGAACGACTCGACAAGGTCTCCGCCGAAACCACGAGCGGTTCCCTGAATTTCCGCATCGCGGGCATGAAGGTCTGGAATGGCCGGGGGTTCGACGTCTACGACAAATTCTACGGACGCCAGTTTGGTCGGGAGAACGTCAAGGATGGCTTTGCTGCGTTCTTCGGCAGTTTGTCGGCGGGCGTTCCGAAGGATGATGCGCGTCTGCTGCTTGAGACGATTCTGGCGGATATCACGAAAGCGCGTCATAGCCTGGAACGCTCGGAGTCGCGGATGTACGGCGCGAGCATCCTGATCGTATACGAGGGCGATAATGAGGCTCTCGATACGATCATGAGAGGTCCACCCAAGGCTCCCGGAGGCGACGAGCGAGCTCCCACAACGCTGGAGGTCAAGCAAAGCCAGGAAGAAGACGAGGACGAAGATGAAGACGCTCCACCTGTCGCTCACCGGGTCAAGATGATCGACTTCGCGCACGCCAAGTGGACGCCGGGAGAGGGACCGGATGAGAACGTCATCAAGGGACTGAAGAACATTGAGGATCAGATGGACACGCTCATCGCTCTGTTCGACTAGGCTGATCCGGCACGATATAGAGGTAGAAGAACCATCGCAAGGTCATGGCGAGTGTGAGATACCCAATGTATAATTAGCCATCTACCTTTGAATGCCAAATTCCTCAAAAATCGCCTCGCTATGCTCGCCCACTGCTGGGATCGGATCCATCCGAACGTGCAGCCCATCTGCACCGCCTGCAGGCTTCGGCGCGGGAACGGGTCCATTCGGAGTATTAACCTCTGTCCATCGATCCCTCGCAGCGAGTTGGGGATGATTCCACAATCCAGGCATATCCGTCACCCTCGCATTCGCAATCCCAGCAGCTTGAAGCTTCTCAAGAACCTCCTCAGCCGTAAACCTCTCAAACACCCCCTCAATAACCCCCTTCAACTCCTTCCGATTTTTGGATCTCACCTCCGTCGTTTTGAACCTCTCATCCTCCAGCAACCCCCTCCGCTCCAACACCTCTCCCGCGAAGATCCCCCACTCCCGCTCATTCTGCATCCCCAACATCACCGTCCCCTCCCCACCCGTCCGGAAAGGTCCATACGGATAGATCGAAGCGTGTTCCGCGCCCGCGCGAGCCGGTGCCGGCGCGCCGTCGTGGGCGTAGTACATGGGGAAGGACATCCATTCCGCCATACTCTCCAGCATGCTGACGTCCAGTCTACATCCCCGACCGGTTTTTCCGCGCTGGATGATGGCCGCGAGGATGTTGTTGAAGGCCGTGACGCCGGCGGCGATGTCGGCTATGCTGATGCCGGACTTGGCGGGTTGAGTGGGGGAACCGGTGACGGAGAGGAAGCCGGACTCGGCTTGGATGAGGAGGTCGTAGGCTTTTTTGGATTTGTAGGGGCCTGTGCTGCCGTAGCCGCTGATGTCGCAGACGATGAGGGAGGGGTGGTTGGTTTTCAGGGTTTCGTGGCTTAGGCCCAGGCGGTCTGTGGCTCCGGGGGCGAGGTTTTGGACTAGGACGTCTGCTTTGGTCAAGATTGTCTTCAGAGCGGCGAGGTCGTTTGGGTTTTTGAGATCGAGAGCGAGGGACTCTTTGCTGCGGTTCGTCCAGACGAAGTGTGAGCACAGTCCTTTGACTCGTTCGTCGTGGTAGCGGTTGAAGTCGCCGAGTCCGGGTCTTTCGATTTTGATTACGCGGGCGCCGAGATCTGCGAGTTGGCGGGTGCAGAAGGGACCCGCGACGGCTTGTTCGAGGGAGACGACTAAAGTGCCTGCGAGTGGGAGTTTTGCTGAGGGATTGCTGTGGTTGTTGGGTTCTGATTGGTACCGCTGAGGGCTTGTGGTGAAGTGTCGAGACTTGTGTGTATTCTGCTGGGCCACCTTGAACAGACATTGGCTATGTTTCGCTATGCTTTGTCGAACTCCATGGCTGCCTCGAATGATCCGGAGACTATGAGGACAGGTTGCTGGATAGTCACTCCGTCTAGTATCTTTCCGAGTCTATCAATGTCATATATGAACGTAGATGTGAAACAGTGTCCTCCAGACATGCTGCCCGAGGGTCTCCGCACTCGGCGACAGCTTCCTACACGTTCTAAGTCAGATGGCAAAAAGGTTCAGGCACATCTTTGTCTCCCAGACCGCCAGCAGCTTGGCGCTCAAGACAGCCTGAATGTTGCATAGCGTCAGTCAATGTCTTTCTCGTGCATCCTGTGACGGCGACGTCGGCGGGGAGGTAGATGGTGGGGAGAAGGACGACTCGATTTGCTGCGACTGCTCTGTCCAAAGGCAGGAGTGATTCGAGATTCGGACCAGAACTAACTGTTTTTCGCCGGCGTTTTGCCGTGCTCTATTCTACTGACATGAACTTAACAACCTGACATTGTTCTTGTGCTCCATCACCAATGATTGCCATTCCACGAGCTGAGACGTCATGATCACCAATGTTCCAACCTGACAGTGAATTGAAGATCTCCGCGCGCTCAGTCGGTGAAGTCAGAAAAATCAAATCAGCTGCTCCCTGTCCAGCTGAAAGACGCATTGACTTGAAAGACACCAGTGAAGGAGGACACTTGCATGAACACACGCATCCTGGCCACCTGGACGACTGCTTGTGCGCACCCCGATCTGGCTCTTGCGAAACTATGGCTCTTCCCGGACTTTCCCTTCCAGGCTTGAATCTGCCGCAAACATCTTCTACCCCATTGGCTGACTCGAAGAATACCATTCAAGCATCACGCGTGGAGGACCTACCATCACGGACAGAATGGCGGTTCGAAGTCGCCTTCTCTCAACAATACAGCATCAAGCTGGAGACGGGCCATGCAGAAATGTTCGGGGTCGAGCTTGCCTTAAATCAGGTCTACACTTTCTCTGGCTTCAAGGGCGCAATTTTCACATGGCAGGGCTGTCAACTGGAGGTGACAGGCAATGCAGAGAGTGAATACATTGGGCAAGAAACCGATTACGCAGTGGAGTGGTTGAATGTGCACGGCATGCTTGACACTCTTCGGTCACAGAATCCAACCGATGGGCCGAGAGTGCTCGTGGTCGGCCCTGACTTCGTTGGCAAGACAAGTCTGGTACGGAGTCTCGCAGCATGGGAGGCGCGAAGCGGGTACACGCCCACAGTGCTGAACCTTGACCCTCGAGAAGGCGTTCTGGCGCCTCCCAGTAGTCTCACAGCAGTCACTCTTGATTCACAGCTGGAAGTAGATAGCGGATATGGCATTCCGTCTTCTTCGGGCCCCACACTATCACCTGTGAGAACGCCCTTGATTTACCACTTTCCTTACGCCTCTCCGCTCGAGAAGCCCAAGGTCTACAAAGCCGTCGTTACTCGCATGGCGCTCAGCGTGATGAACAAGCTGGAGGAAAATCAGGCAACGAAACGAGGTGGCATCATCGTCGACACACCCGGCACACTCAACGACCCAAGAAGCAACTACGATCTAATCGCTCATCTTGTCTCGGAGCTCAGCATCAACGTTATCCTCACACTTGGCTCGGAACGATTATCAAGCGACATGACCAGGCGATTTGGCGGGAACAAGACGCCGGATGAAACTGTCACGGTGCTGCGGGTCGCAAATCCAGGCGGAGCAGTAGAGCGAGACCACGAGTTCATGAAGCAGCACAATCGAGAACAAACCCGCCAATACTTCTTCGGACCTGGCAATACTTTGAACCCTCACTCCCAGTCCGCCTCCTTCGCCGACCTCGACCTCTTCCGTGCGAAGTCTGCTTCGGTGGCAGCGTCTGAGGACCACGGCTTCGCACCAGGAGACGAGAACGACGATGACTTCGATGTTCCGTACGCGAGCAAACCCAGCGGAGGCCAGAACACAACATTCGAGAGAACGACTCCGACTGCGGCCATGACGGGAAGTTTGGTCGCGATCAAGTTCTGCCTTGGCAGCAGCGAGGAGCATGCCGTCAGAGATAGTGCGGTCATGGGCTTCCTGTATGTGGCGGATGTTGATGAAGTACGGAAGAAGGTCCGCTTCCTGGCGCCGCATCCGCAGAGATGGGGTGATCGGGCGCTGGTTTGGGGACATGGGTGGCCGGAAGCCGTGGCTGAGTTGGTGGCATGAGAGATAGGATCGGGAGGTGTTCGAGGGCTATCAGTATTCAGCGAATATGAAGTACAATTCGTCTCGACTCACCACAAAACGATATCGACGGCTAGCGTGATGTAGTTCCAATCTCAAAGCCCGGGCGGGTCATGAGCATAGCATGGCTCATGCAGCAAGAGGAGTTGGACCTTTTGTGGAACTGTAGCAATTTTACGTCCTGATCGAAGCATGTCAAATCTCTTGCCACTTTGACAGTCTACTCGACCACCGTATCATCCCTTCGATGCTCATGTCGGTTCATTGACATCGCTGCCAATGCCATGGCATAGACCATATTAGGGTTATGCCAGCTTAGGGTTATGCTAGGTCCTGGTCTGAATCTTACATCTCTTCCCTCCTGTCCATTGCATCTCTTATTTATTATCACCTCGCAATGAACAAATTTCTCGTCATCGTGATCCTACTGCTCAGCTTCCTCGTCCTCGTCCTAGCATGGTTCGCCCTCTCATCCTGTCTGGGCGATGAAGTCCGAGCAGCCTGGAGCGGCCGGCGGTCCATCAACTTCCCACCAACAACATACGGCCTACAATACGCACGACACATGAGCCACTCCGGCGCGCTGTCCGAACAAATCGAGATGCAAGATATGCTCACCGAACACGACGACATGAAGAGATTCTGATGCTTGTACGGTGGAAATTTTAGAATTCTACATCTTTACTCGTGAGCTTTCCTCCCTCCCTCTGTGCATCCTGATCGCCCTCCAATGGCGGGAGTGAGAATGGTTTAATCACGAATTTCCGCCTGCTGACGGTGAATGCCAGATCTTCGCCCAGGGTGTTACCGGCTCCCGCTCCACCTTCTCCTCGCTCGGTATTGATCGGTAGCTTGTGGACTTTGACCATACCTTGCGGTTGCTCATCATTAGCGAGGGTGTTGGAAGAGTCCATGAGATGTGGGAATGGCGTGAGCTCGATGACTCCGTCGCTGAGAATCTCCATCCATCTGACTAGGCCGGAGTGACGAGGGTAGAGCTCGAGTGGGAGGGTGAACATTGCGACTAGGCGGTTGTGGTGTTGTCGTAGCAGTGCTCTGAGCGAGCGGAAGAAGCCCAGTACTTGCTCCGGTTGGCTGGCGTTCGGAGGATAGAGTGCTGGGCTGAGGAGGGAAGGCACGACCAGGCGATGGTTGCTGTTGGAAGGAGTGTCCATCAGGCTTCGTGCGAGAGGCTGAAGGATGTTCTCAAAGGTTGATGTCAAGGTCACTGGGATGTGGTTGACTTTGGCGCCGGATGGCACTGCCAGTCGCTTCGTGAGGTCAAATGTGTGGCAAAAGGGCGAAGGCGTTGAGAGACCGTCTGGCGTCGCAGCCGCACTCCGACTGAGAAGAGCTGTACTTACCGTCAGTCATGAAATGAAGACGACTCGATTGAGTTCCAGGCAATGTCCAATTTCTTGCACTACGTAAGGCAGATATCTCGAACAGACACAACGCACCTCTTTCTCCAGCTTGTCCTTGTCTCTCGTACCTCCACGCAATCTTCATCTTCTCCTCCTCGGCGGCGCTTTTCCCTGCAGGCTTGTCCCGACTTCTCTCCTCCGCCACGCCCGGTAGCTCTCTGACCCATCCTTCGCCAGGTCCTACGATGTGCACATGGTGCTCTTGACAGATGCCTTCGGCCGCGAAATAGCGAAGTAGCGTTCCCGAGAAGTCGGTGGTGCCGCTCTCTGATACAAGCAAGCTGGAGCCAAGACCGAGACCTGCATGTCCGCAGAGCAGGCTGTCGAGGGATGGAGTGCCGGTGGATGTGACCGGGTGCGATGTCAATGGCGAAGGCCGCACACCGAGAGTCACCGGAACTTCAGCGGATGGCGATGCGACTGATGGCTTGCCGACAACGACATTGCGTTTTCGGAAAGCCATGCGGGGAGTGTGGTTTTGTGGGAGGATGTGTCGCAGTCGAAAAGATCTGGACAAGATCTTGAAATGGTTCGGAAGAGATTTATCCGGCTCGACCGTTTCGACGCGAAACGCGGAACGCGTTTTACCCGTGCGGATATCTCCCAGGCTCCTTTTGACATCACTTCATCTCGAACATGATTTCATCGTCTCCTCGTCGGATGCATGGCACGTTCGGGATGAAAGATGGACGAACAATTACCGAGCTCGTCACCCTCGCGCGGGACGAAACGAAAGGCTGATGAAATGCAATCGCCACGTCGAATCCGGGCTTTGCATCAAGACGTTGTCAACAAAATTGCCGCCGGAGAGATCATCGTCGCGCCTGTGCATGCACTGAAGGAGCTCATCGAGAATGCTGTCGATGCCGGTGCGACCAGTCTGGAGATTCTGGTCAAAGAGGGTGGTCTGAAGCTTCTCCAAATCACCGACAATGGCTGCGGCATCAGCAAGGATGATCTGCCCATCTTGTGCGAGCGCTTCACCACTTCCAAGCTGAAGGCATTTGAGGATCTACAAGCCATTGGGACATACGGTTTCCGGGGAGAGGCACTCGCCAGTATCAGTCACATTGCTCATCTGGCAGTGACGACGAAGACAGCAGATTCGAGCTGCGCATGGAAAGCACACTATGCCGGTGGCAATCTGACGCCCGCAAAACCCGGTCAAACAGCTGAACCCAAGGCATGTGCAGGCAGACAAGGCACTCAAATCACTGTGGAGGACCTCTTTTACAACGTCCCAACCCGCCGAAGGGCTTTCCGCTCAGCTAGTGAGGAGTATGCGAAAATTGCAGAACTGGTCGGCAAGTATGCTGTCCATTGTCAAGGTGTCGCCTTCTCTTGCAAGAAACATGGAGAAGCTGGAGCAGGCGTGGCGGTGCCAGCAAATGCAGCCATGCGTGATCGTGTTCGTCTCATCCACAACAGCGCAGTTGCGAACGATCTCATCGATATCAAAGTCGAGAATGATCAGTACGGGTTCAAAGCTGAAGGTCTTGTCAGCAATGCCAATCACAGTGGTAAGCGTACCACGATGTTGCTCTTCATCAACCATCGATCGGTCGATTCATCCATCATCAAGAAAGCGGTGGAGCAGACGTACCAGGCGTTCCTACCCAAGGGAGCCAAGCCGTTCCTCTACCTCAGTTTAGAGATCGATCCCGCTCGCGTGGATGTCAATGTGCATCCAACGAAACGCGAGGTCAATTTCTTGAATGAAGAGGAGATTGTTGAGCTCATCTGTGAGGACATCCGTACGAGTCTGGGAAAAGTGGACACAAGCCGAACTTTCATGACACAGAGTCTTCTGAGTGGTGCAAAGATGCCTGCCATCGCCAAATCGAACACACTGCCGGAGGTGAGCTCGACGCCCGCAGCCAACTCTACGCGACCGCCAACGTCGCAGGCCAGCGTGAGGAAACCATACGTGAACAACTTGGTACGGACTGATGCAAAGGAGAGGAAAATCACTGCGATGCTACCTCGTGGGCAACGACCGTCCTCGCCATCACACGAGCCCGCTTCTGATGGGATGGACTATGAAATCACCGACAAGGAGGCGACGATCTGCCGCTTGACAACGGTGAAAGACCTCCGAGCCTCGGTGAGAGAGAATATGCACAACGAGCTCACCGATACTTTCGCCAGTCACACTTTCGTTGGCATCGTTGACGAATCGAGACGCATCGCAGCGATTCAGGGAGGTGTCAAGCTCTTCCTCGTTGACTATGGCCTGACTGCTGCGGAATACTTTTACCAGCTTGGTCTCACGGACTTTGGCAACTTTGGCTCGATACGTTTTGATCCTCCGCTGAAACTCAACGAACTTCTTCAGATCGCTGTCGAACAGACAAGAGCGCTGGAGCCAGATGTGGAGTGCGACTGGAATGAAGTCGTGCCAGCGATTGCCGACCAGCTGATCACCCGTCGAGCTATGCTGGCGGAATACTTCACGCTAGACATCTCGCAAGAAGGTGAAGTTCTCGCCATTCCCTTATTGGTCAAAGGCTACATGCCATCGCTGGCTAAGCTCCCGAACTTCTTGCTGAGACTAGGCCCTCACGTTGACTGGACGGACGAGAAGACGTGCTTCCACAGTTTTCTGAGGGAGCTGGCTAGCTTCTATACTCCTGAATCGATGCCACTCCCGTCCCACATCGATGCAGACGAGGCAGATGTTGCCGAAAGACGGCAACACTTGCATCGCTCGGTGGAAAACGTGCTGTTCCCAGCCTTCAAGTCGAGGCTCGTTGCAACTCGAGGCCTTCTCAAGGGCGTGATCGAAGTTGCAAACCTACGCGGTCTCTACCGTGTATTCGAACGCTGTTGACGACGAGGGCGAAACCTACGTCCTCCGCATGGACCTGAACGCACGCCTTACCACGTGTGGCTTCATATGGCTTCTGCTCCACCGGACCTGTGGAGTGCAGGAGTGGCTTTTCGCACACTAGTCACTGTTGAAGCTACGTTGACGTACGTATGAAGTATATATTATCACATATACTGATCGAACTCTGTACAACTCCTCACTTGGTCGGCGATATTTTAGTGTCCCTCGGTACTTTCGAGTGGATTTCGACGACCATTCGTCAGAAGGCGTTCAAGGCGTTCAGACCATCCGCTGGCCTAACGTCACCCGTCACCCGTCACCCGTCCATTCCCTGACCGCGAATTCCACACGACCCCGCGTCCGAAGCCACAGGTTCCGAGACCACCGATTTTAGCAAAGCTTGAGCGATCGTAGGCTTCGCAGAGACAGCAAGCCACCAGCGCCGGCATTTTCACCACGAATCGCGATGGCACCATATCGTCTCTACTACTTTTATTACTGATCAGGCTGGCAGCCAAGCCACCCCGGACACCGTCATCTCAACCAGTTGGGAGGTTGACTTTTGGCTGACGCCGGCCAGAGCTGGTCAATGGTCATCCAAGCAGTAGGCAGCAGCACCGTGAGCTGGTGAACCATCGACATCGCGCTGAAGCAACGTGGAAAACAACGCTACATTGATATCGGCAACTGCTGTGCAGATCTACTGTCTTGTTGTGCAAGACATCTCCGATGAACTGGCACATGGTACATCCCACAGTCCCACCTTACCCTTTGTGCGCCTGTCTTTGTCAGTCGTACGCAGGTCCAATAGCTTAGGGTTATTGCCAGAACAGGACCTGTCGCCCAGAGCGTATGCAGCGAGATGGCGTCCGCCCCGCCATAAACGATCCCCTAGACGATGGCAGTGCGACTACCTACCCCAGCGCCATCGGCTGTTTTTAGTCCGGATCGTGCTGACCAGCGGCATCAACCGCCACGTTTACACAAATTGTCTGTCGATCACCGAGGCGCAAAGCCCTGCGCGAACTAGAAAAGAAGCATAACCGTCGATCACCTTCCTCTTCCGCCCCGATTTGACAGCCCACCGAGGCAACACGCAGGATCTTGCGAGAGGGTTATACCTCATTCGGTCTGGCAGCCTCCGCTTCTCCAGGGCGGTTGGAAGTCTAATCCCTCATCACCGTCTCTTGTGTTGCCCCGTGGTCGTACTCGCCAAATATGGGGACCAATGACAGAGAATGCATTATGCGCAGTTCGTTTCTCAACAGGTGTCAGGCAGCGCGATCTACCGATGATTGGGTGGGCTATCACGAACTGGAAGAAGTAGCCTTGTCCACTACTGCCTGCTAAAAAGTAGGACTTTCTTTTAGTGATGCCAATCTACCAGGTTCCTCGGCGAACATGGTTGAAGTGGAGAGAGATGAGGCTCGAGCTGACGATCCTCGACCCCGGCCGTCTGTGAATAAGTAGCCAGGTCCATCTCACGAATTTCGCTGGTGCATCTCTACCTCACCTCCCATCAATCAACCTTCAGGCACATCTCTCAAGATGAAGACTGTTATCGCCTCCTCCCTGCTCCTCGCGGGTGCCTCTGCTTTCCCTTTCGTTGCCACTGCCGATGGCGTCGACTCTTCTCTCCTCAACGCTGAGCGTCAGCGCCTCAGGAGACAACAACCCGGTGTTGGTCCTGGGTCCGCCGCCCAGTGTGCGTTCAACCCCAACCACCAGCCCGCCGCTCCAGTGACTGCGCAATACCCAGTACGTTTTGGTGTGTGCCGTGATGTCTGCGTCCTCGACTAACCTTTCCGCAGTACAACAACGCCAAGAATGGCGTCAAGGGTAACGAGAAGGGAGGCTACCTCGTCCCAGCTCCTGGTGACAAAGCCCACCGCTTCATTGCGCCGGACTACTCCCGCGATATTCGTGGACCTTGCCCTGGACTCAATGCCGCCGCCAACCACGGCTTCCTCGCCCGCGATGGTATCACCACCTACAACGAGCTTGTCGACGCTCAGCAGAACGTCTACAATGTTGGCTACGACTTGGCCAACCTCCTGGCCATCCTCGGATTGACGCTCACCGACGGCGATCTCGTCACCGAGAAGCTCTCCATCGGCTGCGATGCTACCAGCCGCACATCATTCAACCCGATCTTGACCGGGTCTGAGCCCGGGCTCGACGGACACAACAAGTTCGAGGCCGACACTTCGCTCACTCGCAACGACTACTTCACCGGCAACGGCGACAATTTCGGCTTCAACGGCACCCTCTTTGGCCACATGACCAAGACCACTGGAGGCAACTACGACCTCAACGGTCTTGCACAGTACCGCTACGAGCGCTACCAGGAGTCCCGCCGCGACAACCCCAACTTCTACTTCGGTCCCTTGAGCTTGTTGCTGTTTGGAGCTGCTTCTTTCCTCTACGAACTGATGGTGAGTACTCGAGGTATCAGGGCTGCAGCGTGGTGCGACACAGTCCATCCGCCGGTTCAACGCCTGAAACCGCACCAATGTTTTTCATTCTGAGCTACAGCTAACCTTGACAACAGCCGTCTGGTACCCGCAACTACGCTCCTGACGTCTACACCATCTCTTCCTTCTTCGGTGCTGAGCAGAACGCCGATGGTAGCTGGAGGTTCAACGGCAAGGAGAAGATTCCGGACAACTGGACCAACCGTGTTGACCCATACACCATTCCCTTGGTCGGCGAGGAGATCTTCAAGATGTACGCACTCCATCCAGTGGAATTTGGTGGCAATACTGGGCCGGGGAGCTTCAACGGTGGCTTGAATTTTGAGTCCATCCAGAACGGAAAATTCCAACCAGCCGACCCCAAGGCAGCCTCCTGCTTCTTGTATATGCTCGCGACTGAGCGCGTCCCAGCCTACTTCAACTCGGTCGTTACACCGACCGTCGAGGCCCTCAGCTTTGTCGCCACCAAGCTCAGCGGCACCGACTTCGCCAACCTTGGCTGCCCTCGCCCGCTTACCAAGTAGGCTATATCAAGGCAGAATGATAAGATGAGGCCATGCACAACGGGACAGCTCCCGTGGCGTGTATGGAACTGGAGGAAGCGCACCAGAGCGAAGGATTTTTTTTTGTATATACCAGTTTATTCATGAGCTGTTGTATAGTCTGCAGTACTACACAACATGTCTGTTCTACACTTTGTGCCCAAGCTACACTGTTGTGCCGTCGCCGGCGCCTATTGGTGTTGCGGGAAACCAAATGCGTGGTCTGATCCAAGCGCAGACATTGTGATATGTGATCCGGCGTGATTCGGCGCATGGCCACCCATTTCGTCACAGGATGCACGACAGGTGTGGTTCGGCGAAGTGATCGATTATTAGTCTTTCGACAGACTGCGTATCCTTGCGATGCCACGTATCCATCTCCCGGTGTAAGAGAAATTGACAGACGGGGAGTTCAGCTGAAGGTGTTCACCCGGCAGTTGGGGCCTGAGTGCCATGGCCATCCAGCTGCTTAGTCAGCCGGTAAAACCTCACATGGATTCTTTGAGCACGAGCTTGTCGGACATCCATCTTGCGACAACTTCACCAAGGAGCCCACTTTCCTCTATCCCCGCCCATCCACCGCCACAATGTCCGACGCACAGCTCTACGAAGAGAGCTTCACCGTCAACACCCTCCTCGACCAAGCCTACGACCGCGTGCATCGCATCATCGGCACGAGCAATGACTCCACCACCTCATACACGCTCGACATCAACTGCGAACTGTACCCGCTCGTCGTCGGAGAGGGCTTCACCATGCTGCTGGCTTCGACGTTGAACTTGGATGGTACGAAAGACGAGGGTCAGGGCTGGAGAGGGAGGTCGACGGGTTCGACGTTGGCGGACATGTGGGATTATGTGTGTTATGGAAAGGTGTACAAGGTGGAAGATCCAGAGGATGGAGAAAACATGTGAGTTTTTGAGAGTCAGTGATGATGGGAGCGCATACTGACGGGAAACAGCAAGGTTTACATCTCGTTTGGTGGACTCCTTCTCAGCTTGAACGGACCTTACAAGAAGCTTTCTCCTTTGAAGATTGAGTATGTCTACATGCTGCTCAAGAAGTAGTAGCAGAGTGGAATGCAGCGGATCAGGATTCACGGAGGGATACACGGTGGCAATGCCTTTGCTTGAGGATACTACTCACAGACACAGGGAACAGAAAAGTCGATTAGCGCGGCGTTTGGTGGGATTTGGGAACAAAGTATTCGAGGATTGGAAATGCTGTCTCATCGACGGCGCTTCGTGGGTATCATAAACTATGGGAATGCCAACGCATTTCGCCCTTCCACGACTGCAATCAGCACGTCGGGAAATCGAGCCTCCGATGAAGTCTCGACACGATCTCAATGTAGCCCGGATCTGTCTCCATCGTGACAAAGCCGTGTCTGATGAAAAAGTCCAGCAGCACAAGCGCGCAGTTAGGCTTGAACTTGCCATTTCTCATCGCCTCCTTCACATCATCCACCGTCATCAACTCGAAGCTTTCCACTTCATCGTCTGAAGGCTTCGGCACCACATCTTCGGTCAACTCCAGGTCATACACGTATTGGCATTCCGGTTGCAGCAGCTTCGTCTCTCCTCCCGCTCTCGCGTCACGGATGTGGAAATATGTGACTGTTCCCACAGCTTTGGCGTTCTGCCGTACAATGTGTTCCGGCAGACTGGCCTCTTCAGCTGACTCGCGAACCAAGCTCTCGAATGGTGACTCGCCAGTCGCAATGCCACCCGCCACGGTGTTATCCAGCATGCCTCCGTACGTTTGTTTGTTGGCAGCACGCTTCGGCACCCAGATCTTGATCTCCTCTTTCCCCTCGTCTGTCTTGCTCTTGACATAAGCCGTCATGTGGCAGCCGTACGTCACAATGCCGAATAGTGCACTTGCTGATCTCTCCATGCTGAACAGTAGTTCCCCCTTGGGTCCGTATACAGGATACAGCTCATCCCTCCACTTTGACAACACCTTGAAGTGACCAGTGGCATGCATTGCACGTATTGTAGCTTCTACCACTTTGCTCCTCTCTGGCTCCGTTGTGCCAGTCACCAGTGTCAAACTCCGATCTTCATCGCTAATCTTCCAATCTGGCAGTCCTCTGAACACTTCCGCGACTGAGGGCAGGATATATCCGAGCTCAGTCTCTGGGTGATCTTTGACATATAGAGCAAAGTAGGTGTTGATGTGGGCGAAGAAGAGCTTTGGATCCGTCTGGTAGTACGGGAAGTTGTCGCATTCGTTGACCAGATCGAGGTTGGACTTTGGACCAGAAGGAATAGGCATTGGCTCCGCGTCTTCTAAGCTGATCGGTCCTTGATGTTCTTGTGCATCCGGATCGGCGGAGTCGCCCGTTTGTGGTCGGCGGTCCTCTTCATCTTCTGATGTTGCAGCTGGCCAGCTGGGCATGCGTGGGAGCTCTTTCGGGATGAAGTCTCGCAGACTTTGAAGATTGAAAGCCATACTGTGTGTCGTGGTGCTGAGCTGCTTTCAAGTGGAGCTCAATCCACAATTTCGTCTTATGTTAATTGCGTGTTTGCTGCGTATGCACGACAGCAATGCAATGAATGCAAGCTGACAGCGGGGCCAGCTGCGCTTGATTCGGGCTCGAGGGCAGGGTTAAACTTCGGCTAATGGCACCAACTTTCATTCACTCACACTCACTCTCGAACTTTCCGAGTCTTACTGGATTTGACAGGAACGCTCGGCCGTGTAGACCGTGTATCAAAGCCAGGTCAGACCGACAATATGTAAGCCTCCTACTACCACTGCTGCTACCAGTCCAATTTCATCCGGTCGATCATATACACGGAGCATCCTCAATCAACCATGTTCGGACTCATCATCTCAGGTCGTCCAGTCGACGCAGCACCACAAGCGATCACGGAAACACAATATGCCTTCAGGATCCCACCAGCGCCAGCATTCAGCCATATTGTAGTCTTTATGCTGCCAGGAACTCAGCTGCCACCAGGGACCGCTGCAACAGTCTTCGTTCAGATCCCGCCATCGCAAGAATTCAAGTTACTCGGAGGCATTGGACCCGGAAAGGAGAGCGCAATCTTCAAAGTAAATGGCCTGAAATCTGGAGGAACGGGTAACGACATCATGATTGACTCTGCCTCGAATGGAGCAGTGCCCGGCGACATCGTTGTGGGTGTATCGATCGAACCAGAACAGGCGGTCGCAGCTCAACTGGCGACGTTGCAAAGCGGAGAAATAGCGAACAATAGCCAGCAGATTTCCACAGCACTAGTCAGAGCGGATTCTGCTTCTGGTGGCAGGGCTTCGACGAAAGTGCTCGCGCAGAGGATCATCGGGAATGCTTTCAATTTTCTGGCCTCATTCGGCAGCGACACTGTGCCGCTCAAGGCTTTTCAGGACTGGTGGACGAAATTTGAAAAGAAAGTGGAGCTGGATCCGTCGTTTCTGGAGAGGGCCGACTGATCAGAGGTCTGGGAGATGTTGTGATCAAACGCAACACATGCCTTTCGTCAGCTCGGTCCATCGTTCGATCTGGCAACGGGGGCGGCATCACGCTCAGCCGCAGGAGATCAGTGCTGTGCGCTTGATTAAGCGGATTCCGGGTCCCGCGGCGGTGATCTCTGAGAAAGGTTCGAAATGTGGTAGTCTGCCGCGAGTCAAGCGCTCGATGCGGTCGAGCAAGAAATCTCGACAGGCTATTGCATCTACAGTCATGGAGCTCGAGTCCGGAAGTGGAGAAAGCAAGCACTCACATCGAGTTAGACAGCCTCTTCTTAAAAAGTCCGAAGGACACGGACTTCCATAGCAGGAACAGGATCTCGAGTGGGAATGTGAAATGCATCAAAGAGAGCAGAACTGCAGCAGAGGTGATGAGAGTCGAAAATCTGGGATTCGTGGGATATCGCTAGAACGCCAATCTATGACTACGTCGCCATTTACTTCAGCTCCCAGTCCTTGTACGTCCACTTCTCCGTCCTGAACGTCTGCTTCTGCTTCCTCTGTCCAACAGGCTTCCGCACTTCAAGCTTGCCATTTATCAACAGATTCCTGTACCGATCGGTGAGCAAGTTTCCTTCAGGCTTGAGTCTGCGTAGCGAATCCTCGAGATCTTCAGGTAGAGTGACTTCTAGCGGTGCTTCCGGAATGGCGATCTGGCCGAATCTTCGTTTCTTGTACTGCTCCGGACCATTGTTCTCATCAGAGTCGGAAGAGTCGTCGCCAGCCGGGACCAAAGTGCGAGGATGATTTGCACGGTCCTTTGCGGAAAGCTCTCGAGCGATCTTCTTGATGTGCTTCGCCTGCTCGTCCCTCTGCTTCTGCTTCTTCTCCGCCTTCTCCTTCTGCTCACGCTCCTTCCGCGCCTTGATCTTGTTCCTCTCTGAAGGTGTCTTCCTCTTTGCGACCTTCTTCGTGTGAATCTCGTTCTCGCCTTCCGACTGAATGCCGTCCCACTCGCTCTCCCATGCACTCTCATAATCTGTCGCAAATGCCTCCTTCTCTGCTGCTTCCACTCTCGCGGCCTCCTCCAGAGCAGTACGTTCACGCTCCTCCTGTTCGGCCTCTGCTTGGAGCCTTGCTTTCTCAGCTTCAACTGCAGCTGCACCTTCTCGCTTGAACAAAGCCGACCAGTCACCCACTAGAGGGTTGTATGACTTTCCTGCCTCCGGTTTGCGGACGCTCGCGAGTGGTTTACCACTGGCTGTGAGAGGAACAGGTGCTTGCTTCAGTGACTTTGGCGCAACCTTGTCCTTCGGCGGTTCCAGGAAGCTGAACCGCTCATCCATGACCGGCGCAGCAGGCGCATCCCACGGATCGTGCTCCACTCTCTCATCCAAATGTATGCCACCATTCGTACCACCCGCGACCATCTTCAGTCGCTGCAGCTCTCTGTGTGATATGTATGTTCCATTCTTCTGCTTCTTGCCGGTCGTGAAAGTCTGCAGTTCTTCGCCCTTGCGCTTTCGCTTCTCAATTCCTGGAACAGCACTTCGTTGGGCGATAATGTCGTCGGCTCGGAGGAGTTTCTTGTTCTTTGATTTTCGCTCGATCTCTGCATCTCCCAGGACATCGGTGGTGAAGAGCTGATCCGAGTCCCTCTCTGCAATCACACCACCTTGAATGATCTCGTCCCGGACAGTTTCAAGTCCACCCTGAACCTCGCTCAAGTCAACATTCTTTCGCCATGCCTTTTTGCCTTTGCGAGAAGGCTGGCTGTGCGTCGCCGGTGCAGTCACGGGTTTTCCTGCCATCTTCGGGGAGTCTGGTGTGTGAGGTCGGGAGTAGAGAGTGGATTGCATAAATCTCTAAATTCAGATCGGAAGACAGAAAGTTCAAATCCGAGCGGACTCGTCTCCGCGGATCCACTTCGATGCTTCCTTACACGTGAAAGTGCATACCTATAACTAACCTTGCCCTTATGATAATTCGTGCACAACTTTGAACCAACCTCTCACAATGGCCGAAGAACAACGCAGTCTACGGGCAGTGTACGAAGACGCCGAATCGAAGCGAAACACCATCGAGAGCAGCTTCGACAGTAACTCCTCCGATTTCCAGGATAGCCTTCTCGCCGCCATCAAGCTCTACGAGCAGTGCCTCAAGGTAGCCGACCAGATCTCCCTCTTCAGTCCGAACGAGTCGCTAGAAGACATCAGCTCCGTCGATCTGCAATATCTTCTCCTGAACTACCGCATCGCCGAGCTCATCCTACGGTTCAACTCTAGAGAGCAACGGAAGGCCAACATCGAACGAGCGCAACGCAGCTTTGAGAAGTTCTTGAAGCAGCTGGATAACTACGACATACTCACGAAGGACGATGCGAGACTACTGGAGCAGTACCTCGACTCGCCCACCACATTTTCCGTCGCCTCGACCGCAGATGCCACAGCAAGACGAGACACAAAGATCAAGCGTTTCAAGGAGGAGAAAGCACTGAGGCAAAAGTTGGATTATCTTCGCAAGGATCCGCTGGCCCTACAAAACGACGATACTGCTTATCGGGACCTGCAACTCACAAATGTCGCATTTGCGACGCATCAATCCTTTGCGGCTCTTGAGTCGATAGCACAAGAGCTGCACATCCTATCACTCGCGCCTCCTCCCCAGGCTCCGTCATCACAACCACCATCGTTAGATGCTCGCGAACGTAATGGTCGTGGCGACGGGTACAGCGAACGCCTCGATGCGCCGATGTCCCATCTTTCTGCCGGCATGAAAGGACCTCTCCTTGACGAAAGCGGCAAGCCACTCCGACCATTTACGTTGACCGGCAAGAGGACGGAGTTTCGAGATGGTGTCTTTCGGCCGGACCATAGCTTGCCTACGATGAGCATAGACGAGTATCTGGAGGAAGAGAGGAAGCGCGGAGGCATGATCGACGGTGGGGGACCCCAAAGCCAAGTGACACCACAGGTCGACGAGGACGACTATGATCTGGCGGACAAGGCGACAATGAAGGCAAGAGATTGGGACGAGTATGTCGAAGCAAATCCGAAAGGCAGCGGGAATACCATCAATCGTGGATGATCAGCCTTGAGCGGTCGGGTTGCATGATGGAATTGGATGGGATGTGCTTGATAGCGAAATAGCCATACAGCATGTCAGCATTTCGGTCTGTCGAATTGTCGACATCATGTCTTCGCTACTTTGACATGCGTTGCTCAATCCTAATGAACATTGTTGTGGAGCAGGATTTCGCCGAATACTGTAATGTCACCCCGCACCACGATTGATCAACAGCCCCACCAGAGGGAACCGTCCTTCGCCGAGGGAGCGGAGGATGGGCTAGAGACATTAGAAGGGTCATGTTGGCCACGCCGCCGCGACCTCATCTTCAATGCTATTGCAGACGTCCCGATTCCTTTTCCGATCTGCCACCAGAAAGACATGCCGCGCTGCCACACATCATCTGCGCTGCTGCTATAACTCCAACCAATCCTCCTCCGCTTCTACAGCTCGTCCGCCACAGGACCCTGATCCGACCGCCACGATATCCATATGCACGAGGGTGATGCCCGCCGGAGATGAGTCGTCGGCGAGCCCGTCACCCGCCGTCGTCCGTCAAAATGTCACGCCGGTGAAAGACGAGATTGAGCCTACACAATCCCTCGCAGAGCAATGCGAAAGAGTACACAAGAGAGTCTATGACTTCCTCGAGAGCAAGCCGGCGTCAAGTCGGGTGGAACAGGTGCAGAAACAGACAAGAGAGAGTCTAGCTGTGGTTGAGGAGGCTCTGCAGAGGTTCAGGTGGGCATCTACTACATGCTTCGAACCAAGGACAATTAGCTAACGACCCTCAGCCAGGATGAGCTCTCCTTCTCCTACAATGGCGGAAAAGACTGTCTCGTTCTGTTGGTCCTCTACCTCGCCGCCCTCCACACACATTCAAAGCGTACCGGAGCGACTCTTCCACAAACGCTCCGCAGCGTGTACATCGTCTCGCCCAATCCATTCCCCGCCGTAACCCACTTCGTCGAGCACACCTCAAAAAAGTACCATCTCTCCCTAACCTCGCACCACCAGCCAATGCGCGAAGCTTTCGCAGCATATCTTGCCGAAAATCCTGCGATACGCGCCATCTTCGTAGGCACACGACGAACAGACCCGCACGGCGCTCAGCTCACGCATTTCGATCCGACAGACGGAGGGTGGCCGAGCTTCGTTCGCATACACCCGGTCATCGATTGGCATTATACGGATATATGGGGTTTCATCAGGGAGCTGGGCGTCGAATACTGCGAGTTATATGATATGGGATACACAAGTTTGGGCGGTACGGACGATACGCATCCGAACCCGGCGTTGAGGATTGAGGGACAGGAGGGCAAATTCAGGCCGGCGTTCGAGTTGGTCGAGGATTTGGAGGAGAGGTTGGGAAGAGATCGATGAAGATTCACCTTGCCGTTGTTCCGCTCCAGGACATTGCACGACTTGCGCCTCGGTGGCTTGGAGTGTGGAGTGCCGAGGCCGTGGAGGAGAGCCTGCAGAGACACCGATGAAGAGATACCTTCGTGGTCTGTTGGCTCAAACTGCACTGCACAACTTGCACCTCCGACTTGGAGTGTGTAGGTTAAGCAGGAGGATTGAATTACAGCAAGGATTGGCTGTATATACGTGCAGCGTTGAGACGATGCTCGAAGATATTGGTTACTATAGAGATCTGTGCTTTGAAGAGCAGTCCGGTGGAACAGCAGAGGCTGGGTAAGAGATGCATGTGCAATGAACAATGGCCAACAACTCTCGACCGCGATTCAGTGCAAGTACAAGGTCAGAGTCTGTCGACGAGCGTTCCGAAGACGTAAAGGCGCTAAGGGTCTTCCTGTTGCATTCGCTTTCCACCTGCCGGACAAAGTACATGTAGTCATACCGCCCGCTGCGGCATATCGAGCCTCGAAGCTCTCTCTACTAACATGCATTGTGCAATCCGATCGAAAATCCCAAACCAAAAAATCAGTCAACTTTTGAGCGACACCCACGCATTTATTCAAGCAGCAGAGCCCTCAGTCTTCTCTGCAACAACATTGACGGACGCTCCACCACTGAGCTCAATCTTCTGCTTGTTGGTCTTGCTGTCGATCCACTTTGACCCTTTCGGCTTGACTTTCTTCCCTGGCTTCTTCGCAGATTGCTCCACCTGACGCCGGATAATCGGATCTCTCCCAAGCTGCTGCCAAAGGCTCTTGTGATGCGCGTTGTCTCTCCAGAAGCTCTTTGACAGCTTGTTCTTCCCGGGGGTATCATGCAAGTATGTGTGCACCTCTTTAATCCACTGGAGACCAGAAACGCCCAGTTGTACGCGATCCTCCACTTCACTGCCAAGCAAGAGCTTCTCGATTTCGTGTTGGCTGAAAGCGTACTGCACTGCCTTCTCCCATTCCTTGCACTCCAACGCGAAGTCTGAAGCGAAGTGGTAGGCCGTGGAAAGTTCCACAGTGAAGAGACTTTCTGCTTTCAGGATGTTGACGGCATCTTCGGCTTGAGCGAGGGCTGCTCGTACTGAAGTTGGCAAGAATGGATGACCATCGTGTTCTGCGGCGCTGTCGTTCTTGAACTTGTTCAGACCCCATGTGATGAGAGTCAAAGCCTGTGGTATGTCACGTCAGCGTATGATGGAGATAGAATATGAGCATATAGATCGGCCTACCTCTCGCCGCCCGTCGCAGACGCCTGTGATGTCCGAACATGCGGAACAACGGCAGATGAAGCCATAGTTGAGGTAAAGATGTTCTGTGCGTTGAGCGCGACTCTTGTACGCGACCTGGGCACCAATGTAGTTGCCGAGCAACTCTTCACCGGCCTGAATGCCTCGAGCTGCGTGAACAGTGGACTTCTTGAGTTGTGTGTTGCTGTGGAAGTGCACGTTCGGCACGCAAGAATGGTTGAGGCGAGAGGCGAGAGCAAATACACCCAAGCAGCCGTTGTACAGACGAAAGCTGTTGACGGAGAAAATCTTCATGGCCTTGACTTGAGCGCTCCACAGCCCTGCTTTGTCTTCGCAGTCATCGGGAATGCACACAGCCTGATCAAAGTCGAGATTGGACGGCGCAAAGTCGCACAGTGTGTCGTAAACCACTTTTGCTTGAGCGCTGAGCTCGCGATAGCAATTCCATGTAGAGTGCAATTGGTTTTCAGGAATCTCAAGTAGAGGCGCTTCACAAATGATGCGTGTGCCCGCCGGGATGTCGCGAACTGCGAACAGCCCCATGCCTTTGTCTGGAGTCTCGCGCATCTCGAAGAACTGCACGGTGAATGGTGGCGCAGGCAGGCTCTGATGTTCGGTGGATGGGATCGGAGTTGAAGGAATGAATGGCGAGGCTGTGGCGCTAAGCGCAGGACTTCTGGAGCTGTGACCGGACGCGACGGACTGCGATCGAGTCGACGATGATGAGACTGCTGCGCTGGAGGGTCCACCACTGGCAGATGGATGTGACTGTGGCGGCGTTGCGATGTTCGGTAGAGTCGATCTCGGATTTACATTCTCATGAGCTTTCTCGGCGACACTGGACTGCTCCTCGGCGCTCTTGCGAACCGGATGCTGAAACACGCTGCGTCCTTGACTCTGCGGCGCAGCGTGCGAGGACTCTGTGTCGAGCTGTAATCCAGAGACATTGGGGGGATCGCGATCGTCGAGGCTGACCTCTTGCGGAGCACAAGCAGGTGAAGTGTCTTTCTCTTTGCTGTAGTCTGCCTTTGCGCAGTCTGGAGCAGATTGCGCGTCCGAGATGGTCGCGTTGCTGGCGGGTTTCGAGGTGCTGGAGGGATCGCACTTCGAGGAATTGACGACTTCGCGCAATGCGCCTTTCAGATTCGATATCTTTGCCATGATCGCTGTGCCGAAGCGTTGGTGTTTGATTTCGCTTAGGACCAGATCTTTGATCAGAACGACAGGATGCTTTCAAGAAGATCGAAAGACTCTCTTGATGGATTTCAGTTCGGAGCGGGAGGGCGTTCGTTGTGCTTGTTTTGGCTTGGCGGGCGCGTTTGCTTTTCAGGCAGGAGCGTTAGCCAAGACATATCAGGGGCCGGGAGCGAAGCGCAGATCACACAGGACAACGAGACTGAGACACTTACATAGAATCGTGGCTATATAGCCCATCCACTGGCCTTCTTCTTCGATCGAACTTTCTCGGCGGCCACATCCGCCTCCCTGGGTAAGTCCATAGGCTGAAAGCCAAACTTCTCGGGCATCAACTGCTTGCCCTCTGTCTCGTCCACTACACTGAGTGCTTCCACTTCTTTTGCTAAAGCCGCATGGTCGACGGTGCCATCCTGTTCGTGCTTCAAGTCAGGCTGCGCTTCGCCGTTCCCGCCGCCCGCCGCATCTTCATCTTCGTCTGCTGCATCTTCGTCCACTTCATCTTCCTCATCATCCTCGCCATCATCTTCTTCATCATCGTCTTCGTCATCGTCCGAAGCCTCTGCATCCGCTTCCGATTTGATCCCTCCTGTAGACTCGATGAAGCGCTCGAGATCTTTGCCCATCTTTCGTGAAAACCCACTCGCCTCCACCTCCACGTCCAATCGCTTCGCAGGATCAGCACCCTTCACAGCGTCTTTGAAGTACGGCCCGCGCGCGTCTGAGGTGTATTTGAACTTGCGTTCGAAGTACCTTCTGATGCACTCTACGTCTCGGTCGAAATACCACTGCGCATTTGCGTGGTTTGTGCTGACTGTCTGTGGGAAATCGATGAGGACTGGCTGCAGCTCAATTTTCTCCCCAATCGCTTTCTCCTTGATCAGAATATTGAACTCGTTGAAGTCACCATGAATCAGTCCCCTCTTCGCCAGCTGTACGATCATATCCATGAGCTCGGCGTAGAGCTTGCCAGGATTTGGGATGCTTTCGATGCCTCGAAGTGGAAATGAGTCGATAAACTCCATCACAACCGTGTGCCGGCTCCATGCGATGGGTCTGGGAACGGGAAAACCCTCGCGATGCAGAACAACCATGAATGAGAATTCCTTTTGAGCCGCGAGTTGGGAAAGGTACATCCACGAGCCGGCATTTCGGTTGCGCAAATAGTCGCGGTTGGCTTTGACCGTTCGAAAAGAGATTCGACCGAGGCGATGGAGCTTGAGCGCCATTTGCTCTCCGTCGGGCGATGCGGTAATGTACACATCCGCCTCCTTGCCAACGCCGATCTGATTTCCGACGCTAAAGATTGTGTTGCTCCTCCGGTGATTGTTCAAGGAGAGGTAGTCGAAACCACCGTATGTGAGACGGTAGCCGTCATCTGATCAATGGAGTTAGCAAGGAGGCGTGACCTGATCACCATATGGAGTGAACGTGCATTTGGTATTCTTCACCTTGCCGATGAGTCCTTCTTTGGCCAAGTTGGAGATGTTCTTGTGAATTCCACTGCCTCCACGAAGATGAGCGATCGACGCTATTAGTGGTGTTGGGACGACCTCATGGTTCTTGCTTCCTTGTTCGACCTTGAAACAAACTCGATCAGCATGTGAACGCGAGAGATATGTCATCCTCACTTACTGCTGCGAGGACTCGCCAATCGTCATCGTTCAGATATCGGAGAGCGGCCGTGTCGAGCTTCATTGTCGAATAATGGAGTCGTTCTGTATCATCTCATGGCGGTCCATCAATATACGAGAGTTGTCCGTGCTGAAATTTGCGAGTGAGGTCGCTGACGGTGAAAGTTACCTTAGTCAGGGCGCGGCGCTCCTGCCCAGCAAGGCTTGGCTGATCAGTGAAGCTAACAGCTGCAGGCGATGATGAACGCGACATCAAACACCGACTCGACTCGCCTTTCCTTCCACCTCCATCAACCTCACCATTGCCACACCTCCGTTCGAACACGTCTCAACCAGGAAACCCGAAACACCGCGCACCACCGCCGACGGACAGCTCGCTAATCAAAACCAAAGAGCTCACGCACCAACAGTGCATCATGGCGAAGGAGGAGGAGAAGCCGAAGGCACAGGACAAGGGCAAAGGCAAAGCAGAAGAGAGCAAGCCGACAAATGGTGTCAACGGTACTAAGGAGGCTTCTAAAGATGGAAAGAAGGACGGCGACCTCATTATGCCTCCGGAAGAGCTGAATGAGGAAGATCAGAAGCTCAAGGACGAGCTGGACATGCTCGTGGAGCGATTAACGGAATCAGACGAGTCTCTCTACAAGTCGGCGCTTGAAGCTATCAAGACAAGCATCAAGACATCGACGAGTTCGATGACTGCGGTGCCCAAGCCACTGAAGTTCCTCCGACCGCATTACGATAAGCTCTGCGAGGCATACGAGCGGTGGCCAAAAGGCGAGAACAAGGACTCTCTTGCGGATACCTTATCCGTCCTGGGAATGACATACTCTGATGATGAAGATCGACGGGACACACTCAAGTACCGCCTGCTCGCGCCCGGGACTGACATTGGCTCTTGGGGACACGAATACATGCGCCATCTCGCGCTGGAAATCGGGCAGGAGTACCAGAAGCGGTTGGACGACGGCAAGGATATTGAGGATATCACGCAGCTCGTTCTCACCATTGTTCCATTTTTCCTAGCCCACAACGCCGATGCCGATGCCGTCGACATTCTGTCCGAGCTGGAGATGATTGAGTCCATCAAGGATCATCTCGACGAGAACACCTACCGACGTGTATGCCTGTACATGGTCACCATGGTCCCTCTGCTCACATACCCCGAAAACGACCGTTTCCTCCGCACCGCACACGACATCTATGTCCACTTCAAACAGCTCCCACAAGCGTTGTCTCTCGCCATCCGACTCAACGACATGGAGCTGATCAAATCGGACTTCAACGCAGCAACAGAAAAGGCGCTAAAGCGCCAGCTTGCATTCATTCTAGCGAGACAGCGGATATGCTTGGATCTGGAGGGCGATGATGCGGATGATGTCGAGCTACAAGAGTGCCTCAACAACACGAAGCTGCCCGAGCACTTCAAGTCACTCGCCAAAGAACTCAATGTGCTTGATCCCAAAGTGCCAGAGGATATCTACAAGTCACACCTCGAATCGAGCCGAACCGCAGGCCTCACGAATACCGACTCCGCACGCCACAACCTCGCCTCCGCCTTTGTCAACGCTTTCGTCAACGCTGGATTTGGAGATGACAAGATGATGTTGGTCGAGGGAGGCGTGAAGCAGAGCTGGATCTGGAAGGTCAAAGAGGAGGGCATGGTATCGACCGCAGCATCCGCTGGTATGCTCATGTTGTGGGACGTGGAGATGGGTCTGGACAAAATCGATGCATACACATACGTGCCAGAGGACCAAATTAAGGCCGGGGCTGCGATGGCGATGGGTATCATGAACTCTGGAGTTCGACTTGACAGCGATCCTACCATGGCACTGCTTGGCGACTTCGAGGACAAGTCGGTCAGCGAGCGCGTTTCCCGCATAATGGGTCTCGGTCTCGCGTACGCCGGCTCCAACAAGGAAGATCTGCTCGAATTGCTCCTTCCCATCGTCACGGATACCGGACTGGACATGCAGTTGTCTGCTGTCGCCGCGCTGTCACTCGGTCTTGTGTTCGTTGGCTCGGCACAATCCGATGTCAGTGAAGCGATCATCCAAACATTCCTGGACGAGGACCGCAACAAGCAGCTGAAGGACAAGTGGACTCGATTCATGACTCTCGGTCTGGCGCTTCTGTACTTTGGCCAGCAAGAAGAGGTTGATGTTGTGCTGGAGACGCTCAAGGCCATCGACCATCCTATGTCCAAGCCAGCATCCGTGCTTGCAGAGATCTGTGCGTGGGCCGGAACTGGTGCCGTGTTGAAGCTGCAACAGCTCCTCCACGTCTGCAACGAGCATATCGAGGAGAAGGACGATGACAAGGACGACAAGGACGACAAGAAGGATGGAGAGGAAATTGACGTGGCTGGTGAGCAGCTCGTTCAAGCCTACGCCGTTCTCGGACTCAGTCTCGTGGCGATGGGCGAGGAAGTCGGACAAGAGATGGTCTTGCGCCAATTCGGCCATCTTATGCACTACGGAGAGCCCAACATCCGCAAAGCCGTCCCTCTCGCCATGGGTCTCATCAGCCCCTCCAACCCGCAGATGAAGGTCTACGACACGCTATCGAGATACTCTCACGACAACGATATTGATGTCGCCGTCAATTCCATCTTCGCCATGGGCATGCTGGGAGCTGGTACCAACAACGCACGTATTGCGCAACTCCTCCGGCAGCTCGCCTCTTACTATCACCGCGACCCCAACGCCCTCTTCATGGTCCGCATCGCCCAAGGTCTGCTGCACATGGGCAAGGGCACACTCACCATCAACCCGTTCCACACCGACCGCTCAGTGCTGTCCAAGGTCGCTGCCGCTGGTCTCTTGACAGTCACCCTGTCTCTCATCGACAACCCGAAGGCGTTCATCCTTGGCGACAACCACTACCTGCTCTACTACCTCGTCACAGCCATGTACCCTCGATTCCTGGTTACTCTGGACGAGGATCTCAAGCCAGTACAGGTCAACGTTCGCGTTGGTCAGGCTGTGGATGTCGTCGGGCAAGCTGGTCGTCCCAAGACCATCACTGGCTGGCAGACACAGTCGACTCCTGTGCTGCTCGGCTATGGCGAGCGTGCAGAGCTGGAAGATGAGGAGTGGATATGTCTGTCGAACGTGATGGAAGGTGTCTGCATATTGAAAAAGGTCAGTCGTTTTGAACATATGAGAGACAGTTTGACTTTCGCTAACTCGTTGACAGAACCCGGAGTGGCAAGCCCCGTAAGAATCGCCAAGTTGCGAGCATGAGGCGGAGCAGTGGCATGTCACCGACCACGGCTGGGTTGGGACAGAGTTTTACGAGCATGTCTAGGTAGTACATCTAGATCCCGGCGTGACAGACGCTGGTGTATTGCTGCAGGAGCTACGGCAGCAGCTCAACGCCATACAATCAAGTCGCGACACTTTCTTCGTCCGTCCTCTTTGTGAAGTCTACTCATGTGTGGCTTCCCGGGTACTCTGCTGCAAACATGAACAAAATGATGTCTTCTCCCCAACCTAATAGTCTCCTTGCCACACATGATCATCTCTCAAGAAAATCAGCTCCGTCGTACTCTTTGAGGATCCTTTCTACTTCATCTCACCAAATCTACAGCCATACTCCCTCCACACTGTCTTCCCACGGTCCACACTCTCTAGACACGCTACTCCTTCAACACCCGAAAGATCGGATACTCATCCCCCTCCTCCAACGGCACCAAATTGAACCTCGCAAACGAATCGACATTCTCCGGCTCCAGCGCCACAAACGCCAACGCCGCGTTCTTCTGCGCGGTCCCGACCCAGAAACTCCCCGCCGGCAATTCCACCTCCACCATCTCCGACTCCATGACCAGCGTGTTGAGGACATGCCCTTCGTACAGCGATGTGTCGAGCGAGCTGTTCTTGACGTACAGCGCTTCCACGCTCCCGCGGTGACCTGCGTTCAGAGTCTGCACTTCCAACCCGAGGTTGCGGAGTCGCGCGGCGACGTCGGACCATGCGCGGGGGATGAGGTAGGCGGCTGGACGGGACCGGGTGAGGGTCGCGACGGAAGGGGTGGTGGCTAGGAACGTGACGGGGACCCGTTCCACGTGGCCGGTCGCGCGGTCGACGAGGGGGAACGTGGCGTGGGTGGGGGTGTAGCTGTCCGTGACGACGATGGCGTCCGAGCCGTGGATGAAGGCGTCCCGCGCGGCGACGACGTTGGCGTGGACCTCTTCGGCGTGGTCGCGGGCGGTCTCGAGGATGGCTTCGAGTTTGAGGAGGGCGGTGGCCACGCGGCGTTGGAAGTGTTGGTCGGCGATTCGGATGCCGCGCATCTCTAGGAGGAAGCTGATGGCTTGCGATAGGCCCATTGCGTTGCGACCCGTGCGGGCTTCGGTGACGGCTTCTTCGAAGATAATCTCGGAGCCGGGTACGTTGGACGATGCACCGGTCACGTACGGTGCCCAGCGGAGACCGTACGATTCCAATTTGGCGCCCATGGCGGGGATGAAGCGGTCGAGGACTTCGGAGCGGATGTCAGGGTGGATGTTTGGGTTGATTCCACCTGAGATGAGGGCATCGGCCGCGTGTTGGTAGTCGCCGCCGTAGATGGTTGGAGCGGTGAACTCGTGGAGGTCGACGGCGATGTGCGGGCCGTAGTCGATGAAACGTTGACGGATGTCGCGCGATTGCTGGCGGTCGAGTTTGATGGCTTCACGGTTGCCGTCGAGGTTGTTGGCGAGGGCGCGTTGGAAGTAATGGACGCCATCGACGTTGTAGCGGGGGAGCATCAAGATGTCCATTTTCTCGAGGAGAGAGGCTGTCCAGGTTTGATTGGCATCCATTTTACCTAGGAGAGCCAGAGCTGCTTGATCCGCCGCGGGTTCCTGGGAGGTATAAGGATTAGCGACTTGACTGGATTCTAACGACGGGCAGCAGGCCGAGAGGATATCCTATCGACCTACCGGGGGTCCCACTCACATTGCCGTGGATCGCAGCTTGGATATACACCTTCAATTTCGTGCTATTTCCCGCCGACGTCAATGGCTCAGCCGATGGCTCAGAGAGATAGACATAGTTGATAGCCCGACCCTCCTCGGACAAGAACTCGCCAGGTCTGTAGCTCATCCAATCGTTGCGGTTGGCCAGGGTTCGAATGAAGTAGTCTGAAGAGTCGTCAGTCATGGCATCGACATCAAGAGAAGCACACGCACCCAGCTCGCTATCGTCTGTAGGTCCTTGCGTGCCATTGGAGAAGCCTGCATTCACCGACTCTGGCTTTGTGAAGAATGGCGAGAGCAGCTCGACGCCGTCGACATCCCCGAATGCTGTGGAGACGACATCGCTGTCTCGAGTGGTCCGTAAGTAGTTGCTGCCATATGTCGAACCAGATCTTGGTGTTGGATCCGATTGGGCTCGGGCTGTTGCGGTGAGAAGTGCAAGGCATGCAATCTGTAGATGTAACCGAAAGGTCTTGGAGTTGGGCACCATACTTGCGTGGAGCTTTGATCGTGCAGCGAGGTGCTCTATCACGGGGTAGATATTCGACCTTTGCCTCCCTCCACCGTGGGTCATATACTACCTTATATACCTACCTACCCATGAGGGCTCCACTGCTCGAGCCGACCAGACTCATCACGATCTAAAGTCGTGCTAGCATGGAGATGCATCATGGCCGGTATACCAATCACCCAGAGTAGGAAGGAGCTCCTCAATCGCGATGCAACTCGCAGCAGCATATCACTTGGCCGACCCGTCCGGCGAGGGTTGTTCGTGAGGGGTTGCGATACCGCTGGGTCTTGGAATACTTGGCGATGGGCAAGAGGACATGGGTTTTGGACGGGCTCCGAGACTGGCGTTCTGAGGCTGTGTGCATTGCGCTGTGGATCTCTCTGGATCTCGTCGGGCGAAGCAGCAAGTCCTGGGCTCCGTGGTCGTCAATGGGGTGGAGATGTGAGGTCCAGCTTAGGGTTGGCTTGAGGGTTGTGGGAGGCATATATCGAAGTGGCTTCTTGTTCGATGTCTGTGAATCCCAGTGTCTCGATCGTGCCATCGCGTGCAAAGCGTACGGAGATGTATGAACTCCGTGAGTCTTGTTACCCGTGGGATTCAATGGTCCAGCACATTGTGTGTTGGGAAAGAATTGCTCTTGTTCTAGGTTGGCTGATGTTCTTTCACATGCTTGCTTGCTTGCGATGGTGTACCATACGTTAGTTACTGCCACTACGAGCTATTTAGCCATTTAGTCACGTGCATATCAACCTTACTCGCTTAATATGCCTCCTATTGCCTGTATATCACTCTTAATGCGTCCTATCGTGATCTTAGTGTGTGTCCGTATTGTTATATGCTATTAATAAGTAGTAGGTAACTTATAATACTAGTAAGTAGCCGTTTCTTCTTATAACACTTCCACTACCGCGCTCTCTTTTTAAGCAACAACACCACTACTACTACTCTCTACGCTCTCGCCTACAATCTTATGCCTTCTTAGACCGCTCTTAATATATAAAAAGGCTTCGATATTAACTCTATTACGCTATATAATATACGCGATAACTTCTTACTACCGCTAGCCGTTATACGCGACGACTCCTTACTACCGACTATGCGCGTAGACTCTCTAGTAAGCGTTGCGGATATCGCTTTACTACTACTATCGCCTTCGAGTCTACCTATCGAGCTCCGTATCTACTATATACTAACTACTACCGATTAGAAGGCTCCGTAATATATTAGCGTCGTAAACTAGAAGGAAGCCCTTACTAAAGCTTAATTAATAGATACGAAGGTCCGGAGGAGCGGTCGTTAGACGCTTATACGATATAATTACGTAGGATAAGTATAGAAGATAGAGAAAGGTAAGTTTAATTTAGGCGATCTAGGCTAATCTCGGCCTAATCTTAGCTAATTTTCCTAGGACAAGCTGCGCACTCGCCTTATAGGCTCTATATTAATGCGAATTACGTCTATCGCGCCTATAAGGACAACTCGAAGCTTATAACTTATAGATATTACTTTAGCTATAGTAAGGCTAACTACGGCGCTAGGATTATAGTAAAAGAGGAGTTAGATGTCGAAGATAGTCTTAGTATTGTAGATAAAAGAGCAAAAGTAGTAGTATTATAGTCGGAGGTAGCGGTATTATAGTCGGAGGTAGCGGACTTAACGGAGGCGAAGGTAGAGTTAGCGGACAAGGTTTATAGAATAATACGTAATATCCTCCGTATAAAGAAGATATATAAGACTAAGATCGATAGACTTCGTAGTAAGATTAGAGGCCTTAAGGAGAGGCATCTATCGTTCTTAGAGACTAATAAGCTTTTTAAGGCTCGTTTAGCGGTATTAGAGTAGAAGTAGCTAAGATTGCACTAAGATACGATAAGATTAACTCTCGAGCTGCCGAATAATACCTATTTTTATGCTTAATATTAATGCTAAGCTACCTATGCTTCTAATCCTATATACCTCTACCCCCTACGTGCATTCTATACTAAGATTGCACTAATTTAAGGTAAGATCGCATTAACCTTCGCTCTTAGCCTTCTTCTATATTAGTAGTCGCTTCCTTCTACTTCGGCGTAGCGCATTAACTATAGGCTCCTTAATAACTAGCTCCTTAATAACTAGCTCCTTTATAGCGGTAGTAGTAGGCTCGACGACGATCTTAGAGCGCTCTTACACTAGCGTAAGGGCTAGTATCGCGGCTAATAGACTACGCTTAACTAGGCTAGCCTCCTTCTAGCTAGCCTCTTTCTAGCTAGCCTCTATCTTTATTAAGGAATTAAGGATAGTTGTGTCGCTCTCGTATTAGCTGCTCTAGAGGACTTTAAGGATGCTACTCCCTTAACCGGCGTCTATAGCGGTAGTAATACGGCTAGCCTAGACTCGTCTACCTTCTCCTTAGCTCGTCGTATAACGGCCGCTCTAGCTTAGGCTATAGTATCCTACGAGCTAGATATAGTATTAATGTCGTCGTCGAGGATAATAAGGGAGTCGTTAATTCTTACTAGTAAGGACGGCTAGAGCTCTAAGCTAGCAGTACGTTTACTAGTCCTCGAGGGACCGGCGGTAGGCGCTATCTTAATAGAGTTAGTAACGGCGGCTCTAATAGCGAGATTAGCGCTAAGATCGTCGTTGTTACTACCGAGAGTAGCGTACGTAGCGATCTTATAGGCTAGCTAGTTGTCCTTATCTAGCTGCTTAAGCCTTACCCCTACCCTTGCCGGTAGTAAGATTAGAGCTAAGAGTAGCGCTCTTATTAGCGGTAGTAGCGAGCTCCCTAATAAATTCGTCTACGTCCTTCGACTTAGTAGACGACTACGTAAATAAACCGTCCGGTTTCTCCACTCTACTATCCCCGTACACACGCTAGCCTAGTAGATATATATAGCTAGCCTTAGTAGTACGTAACGCTAGATCTTCCTTATATATACGGACATACCCCCCTCGGCGGTTATAGCGGTTATTAGTATTAACGAGTAGGGTAACGTATACGGTCGCCTTAACGAGCTTAATCGTATTGTTAGTAATAAAAGGGCCTAGCATCCGGTTAATATTAGTGGATATAGTGCTCGTATAGCCGGGTTTAACGGGTTAATTAAGGTCGTTATACCTAATAGATAGGAAGTAGTTATAATATAGACGCCGGCGTATATAGTTTTAAGCGTAGTAGCTCTTACCGAGGAGGTATTTAAGTAGCTAGAATCGACGCTCTTCCTTTAAGATAGCACTAAGAGTAGCGCTTATCTCGTCTACGACGCCTTAGCTAGTCTACTCGAAGGGATCGGTCTATCCGCTATACTCCGGTACCGTATTACTAGTAGTTACCTTAACAGTATATATCGTGCATATAATGCTAACCTCCTATAGAGTCTCGACCTACGGTCTGCTATGTTTAGACTTAACTAGAGGCAATAATAATAGTCCGGCTTTACTTAATTAGGGCACCGCTAATGTAGCATTAGCGGTAGTAGTAGCTTAAGTAGCGTAGGCGATTAATAGATTACGGCTACCGGCATTAGTAGGGCGAGTATACTACTTAGAAGTGCTCTATCGAATTGGATTAGCACACCCGGACTAAATAACGCTATATCCTTTATATACGCCGGTGCTAAGGTTACTTACTAGAGCGGTAGAGGCGATAGTAGTAATCTTAGTGCGTATCTCGGTGCTTAGTAGATCGTAGCCGTAGTTGCTATAGTACTTAGTAAGTCTAACGTAAGGAGTTCCATCCTCTATATAGAACTTAGTAAATACAGGTATAATTAAGGATAATTAAGGATAATTAAAAGATAATTAAGGACTAATCGGTATATATTAGCGTATATTAGTATATATTAAGGAAGTAGAGGGAGTAGAGGGTAGGGAAAAGGCGGAGGACGGGGGATAAGTAGAGTTTTTATTAAGGAGGCGATCTTAGCGTAATCCTAACTGTTATCTTAATTATAGGGGGAAGCTATTCTCTACGAATACCTACCTTATACGATCCCTTAGCTATAGGCCTATACCCTACGCTAACGTCTTAAACTCTACTAATATACTACCGGCGGCTAAATACGCCGTAGCTATAGCACGGAGATAAAGATATGCAATAATATAGAGCTTGTTACTAGTAGCGGTAGACTCCTTGCTAGTTATCTTAGTAGGGAGTTTAGCGGAAGCGAGGACGTAGTTAACCTAATATATAGTAGCTACCGGAAGATACGAAACGAGGTCTATATGTATATATTAGCACTTGCCGCCGGTATAACCTAATAGTCTAATCTCGGTATAGATCTTAGCTAAATCCCTAGCTAATCGTGTACTTACCTAACTCGTCCTTCTAGTTAATTATCTCTTATATCTCCGGATGCGTAGTGTTAAGGGCGATACTATATAGCTCGGTTCCCTTTAACTCTAGATAGTCGTAGAGGATATTCGGAATACTATTAACATAGCCGGTAATCTTAGGGTACTTCCGAATACGGTAGCTATTATAAGTTTAAACAAACTTCTAGACGGTATATCGAAGGATCGGTATATAGATAGCGAGGAAGGCGATGCGGTTAGCCCTTTAATCCTTATTATAGTAGCGAGCGTTGCGTATCTCGATAAAGAAGTTACGCTACCTATTAAACGCTACCGTCGTACCGAGTTCCTAGAAACGTTTAATCGTGTTATTGCCCTTACTAGTTATATACTAGAAGCCCTCGTTAAAGCGTAGTTAGTAGCCTTCTTAGTACTTACGGAAGTAGAGGTAAGCGTCGGCTATTATTAGAGTCTTAACGCCGTAATTAGTACGTATAATCTATATATATAGTTAGAAACCGAGGACAATATACTAAGATATATACTAAGATCCTTACTTACGGCGTCCGTCCGAGCTTACTAACTACGCCGAGATATTAATAGAATACTAAGAACTTCGTCTTAGCTATAGTGCCGACATAGGCCTATATAATCCTACGTAAATATATATTAATATAGTAATAGAACTAAATACTAAATAGCTCTAGCTTATAATACGCATCTATAGACTATATATAATCCGGGCCCTAGGCTTTTAGAAGATAAGAACGCATATAGACTCGCTTACTAATGCAGCGTACGTTAAACGGTGCCGGATTAAGGCGGTAGGTAACGCTAAAGATCCGATTTCTATATATAGAGCGGTTAGTACTAAGATCGATACTAAGATTACGGGGATAGCGAACCGTCCGATTAATTTAAACTCCCTCCGCATCTACCTCGTAAGGTTGCGGTATCTATAATCCTCTAACGCTCTACCCTTAATAACTCCGAGTAGTACGCCCTTAATAATCTTATTATAGGTCGGCTAGTCGTCCTTTAGAATCCTACGATATAACCCTATACTTTTCCTTAGCTCTATAAACTACTACTTCGAGAGCGTAAAGCTATTAATATTTAAGATCCTATAGTAGATAGCATTATCCTTATCTGTTTTCTAGAATAGCTCTTTAATCCTTACTCGTAGACGCTCCTAGTTAGTAGTACTAAGATTAGCCCTCCGAGGCCTTATTATTATGCCCTAAGCTACTAGTTGCCTCCTTAGCGTTCGGAGGGATATATCTACCTGCTTCTGCGCTCTTAGCTATAATCTTACCTCCTCGTAGCTTAGGCCTAAGACGTAGATTAGGACTTCGATCTCTTTATAGAGGTAGTTATAATTTAGCGGTAGGCGTAGTATAGCGTCTCGTCGGTAATATTAGCGGTAAGAGGGCGTAAGAGAGGGCGTGAGGATGTATATAGAGTCGGCGGCAGTAGCGGTATAAGGGCGGTAGTATAGGGGCGGTAGTATAAGGGTAGTAGTATATATATAGTCGGCGGTAGCGGCGATAAGGATGATAGAGCCTTGGCGACAACGACAACGGTAGTTAATTAATTAATTAATGCTATATATAGCAATCGTTTAATGTGTAAATAGCTAAAAACCTCGTAGTGGCAGTAACTCACGAATAGGGCGCCATCTTGCGCCACAGCAAGCTTCGACCTCCCCCATCCATCACCTACACTACCTCCAACCAACAACCTCCTCCGTCTCCTCAACACCAACCCTCCACCAGCAGCACCACCACCACAACCATGGCCACCCCCCAAGGCGAACGCAAAAAGCGCTTCGTCCCCCTCGGTATACCATGCACCCCCTCACCATGCACCCCAACACTCAACTAACCATACCATCTCAGAAAACAACCCCGAAGTAATGACCACCCTCCTCCACCACCTCGGCCTCGCCCCGACCCTCTCCTTCCACGACGTCTACTCCATCTCCGACCCCACCCTCCTCTCCTTCATCCCCCGCCCCGCCCACGCCCTCCTCCTCGTCTTCCCCGTCTCCCCCACCTACGAACTCCACCGCCACGCCGAAGACGCCCCCCTTCCCCTCTACACCCGCTCCGGCCCCGCCGAGGACGTCCTCTGGTACCGACAAACCATCGCCAACGCGTGCGGTCTCATCGCCCTGCTGCACGCCGCGTCGAACGGCGCGGCGCGGGCGTTCGTGCGCGAAGGCAGCGACCTGGACGCGTTGATCAAAGCCGCTGTGCCCCTCTCCCCGGACGACCGCGCGTCACTCATCGAAGACTCGGACGCTCTGGCGAACGCCCACGCCGCCGCCGCGGCGACGGGGGACACGGCGCCGCCCGGAGCGGGGGACAGCGTCGATCTGCACTACGTGTGTTTCGTCAAGAGCGCGGAGAGCGGGAAGTTGTATGAATTGGATGGACGGCGGAAGGGACCGTTGGAGCGGGGGCTGCTGGGCGACGGGGAGGACGTGTTGAGCGAGAAGGGGTTGGAGGTCGGGGTGCGGGCGTTTCTGCGGAGGGAGGAGGAGGGCAGTGGGGGTGGGGAGTTGAGGTTTAGTCTGATCGCGTTGGCGGAGGGGTGGGATTGAGAGGAGAGGAGTTTGCTCGCTGGCTTTGAACCCCTACCGGGGGGGAGTGCGGACATGGAGGGACAACGCGAGAGGACGGACGTGCACGTTGCGGAGGAGGGAAGAACGCGCCCGCGAAGTCGAGATGGGTGCTACGATGGAACTGGACACGGACCCAGCCCGACCACTCACTCTCCCACTGCACCCACCTCGCCCAAACAAGCATCTCGATCGACCACACGGCCCGTCCGAGGAACAACAACTCCCAGCCTCCCAGCCTCGACGCCGCCAACCACAGCCTCCCCATCCCATCCGGTCCCCCCCCTTCCCCCACCGCGCCTTCCACTCCGCCTCAGGCCCATCGCCAACGGACAACAGGAAAAAAAACCTCAGACAAAAAAGAGTCGCGGAAAGGCAGCAGACAGACAGACAGACAGGCAGACAGGAAGGGAAGGTTATCCCTCCGTGATGAAACGGCACGGCAGAGAATTTGCTCAAAAGAACAGACGATTTCGAAGTTCGTCTTGCGCCCAACGGAGATGATCGGATCACGACAAGACCTATGATTTCACCGTGATTCACCACCGTGACTCTTCTCAGTATTTTGAAAAAAAAAAACTCTTTTTTCTTCTGCTGCAGCTCGGCAGCAATGAGAACTTTCCACGTCTTGATTTTCCCCGTATGTATCTCGCGTATTTGGTGAAACATCCACGATAAAAAGGGGGGGCGGTATTCCAGCCGCCTGCTTCGAAATTTCCCTGCCTCCAAAAAAAAAAAACGCCGGATTCGCCATGCCAATGATAATCATGCCTCTCCCACTCTCTTCTTCTCCATCATAATCAAATGCAAACGGCTCGACGGCCGCGCCCGAAGAAGAGCAACAGATTTCCCAACGCCCTGGCCACGATCATCCGTGGCAAGCTATCGATCAAAGGAGACACTCCTCACAACAACCTCTCCCTCTTGCTCGATTTGCCGATACACTCCACCCTGAACCCAATCGCCTCCAAGGCCTTCGTGTCCACGATGTTCCTGCCGTCAAACACCAATCTCGGTCGCCTCATCGTGCCGGCGATGTGGATCCAGTCGACTCGCTTGTCCGCTTGGTTGACCGTCTCACCTCCTGAAGTGGCAGGTGAAAGCGAGGTCGATGCGGGGAGGGATATCGTCGGCGTGTGCTCGGTGTGCGGCGTGCCGAGCGCAGAGTCCTGAAAGTCGGAGCCCTCGTCGGAGGAAGCGGAGGAATGGGTCGTGGATTGATCTTGGGAATCATCTTTTGCGCCGCCGCGGGTGGGGAGGGATCTGCTTGATGCAGAAGTGGCCATCTTCGCCGAGGGAGGGATTCTGTCGGACTTGAACTCGTCCCATTCGCAGAGGATGACGACCGCGGAGGCGTTCGCACATGCCGAGTGCGCGTTGGTGTGGACTTCGACCCGCTCTTTGAGGACTTCCGCGGGATGAGTGGGCGTCAGATCGCGGTGGATTTGCTCCTCGCTGACTTGTGGGTCGTAGATGGCGATTTTGGCACCTTCGGCGATGAGTTGGGCCACGATGGTGATTGCTGCGGATTCGCGCGTGTCGCCGGTGTTTTTCTTGTAGGCGAATCCGAGGATTGCGATTTTCTTCCCACGGAGAGTATTGTATAATCTCCGGGTGATGCGTTTGGCAAAGCGCTCTTTCTGGTACTCGTTGATGTCGACGACAGACTTCCAGTACGCTGACACCTCTGGCAGGTGGAGGTATTCGGCAATGTACGCGAGGGAGAGGACGTCTTTTTTGAAACAAGATCCACCGAACCCGGCGCTGGCTTTCAGCATCTTGGGGCCGATGCGGGAGTCGAGACCTACGGCAAAGGAGAGCTCTTCGATGTTCGCGCCCGTGGCTTCGCAGATGGCGGAGAGGGAGTTGATCGATGAGATGCGTTGAGCGAGCATGCAGTTAGCGGCGAGCTTGGCGAGTTCCGAGGACCAGAGGTTGATGGTGATGATGCGGTCGCGAGGAACCCATGAGGCGTAGACGTCGGCGAGGGACTCGGCAGCGATGCGGGCGCGGCCATCGGAGAGGGAGCCGATCAGGATGCGGTCTGGTCGGAGGAGGTCGTTGATCGCAGTGCCTTCGGCCAGAAACTCTGGGTTGGAGAGGATGTCAAAGTGGATTTCCGGCGATGCATGAGCGTCGAGGATCTCGCGAATGTTCTCGGCCGTGCCGCATGGTACCGTGCTCTTCTCGACGATGATCTTGTCGGACGTGGCCACCTCGGCGATGTGTCTCGCCGCGGATTCGACGTATGCCAGGTCCGAGGCTCCTCCTGCTCCCAATCCCTCCGTCTTTGTGGGGGTGTTGACGGCGATGAAGATCAGGTCGGCCTCGTCGATGGAGGTGGAGATGTCGGTGGAGAAGTGGAAGTTGGGGAGTCGGCCGTCGGTGCCATCTCTGGCGACTTGGACGACTTCGTAGAGACCGGGCTCGTAGATGGGGAGGGCTTTCGACTTCCACGCGGCGATGCGGGCTTCGCTGAGGTCGACGACGGTGACGGTGATGTCGGGGTTTTGTTTCGCGATCACGGCACTGGTGGGACCTCCCTGCGGTGGTTCGTGTGTCAGTCATGCAGGGATGGGATGGGTGGAGTGAGTGAGGTGTCGTCGTCGCAACTTACGACGTAGCCAGCGCCGATGCAGCAGATGTTCCTGATTCGTCGCGAGGGTTGGATATGTGCTGGAGAGGACATGATCTGGGAGGTGCGGGAAAGTGGTGCACGAAGGAACAGTGGACGAGTCGCAGGGGAGAGATGAGTGTGAGGAAGAGAGAGATGAAGGGGAGAAGAGTCGACGACCTACGAGAGAAGATGGGCAGATGGCGAGGATGTCACTCAGCGACCATCACACGCGTCCGGGGTGGTGATGCTTTGTCGAGTGAAAATGCCCTTGCGCTGGCGCTGGCCATGCCCAGGCCGGTAGAAGTAGAACCGTAGAGAGGCGCATCAACGTGGGACCGATCACAGGCAAAGGAGCGACGGCATCGAGCTAACGCGACGTGAACTCGGCCGGACGAACCGATGAAATGCTTGGCTGCACGGGGCGAGATGGTGGGGTGCCGACTGGCTACCTTATTTGATGTACAATCCACAGTAGTTCTACATCGTAGGTGGGTGTCTCGGTGACTTCCTGCTGTTCCATCTTCTCCATCGCGTCGACTGCGGGACTGATCTTTCATACTCACTCCCTCACATCAATCAATCCATCAATCGATCGATGCGACACGATCAAAGCCCGATCCCGGTTGGAAGGCATTGATCACAAGTTTCCGCGTAGATTGCTCTGCGGGACCTGCATACAAATCGACAGGCATTACCTCACAGCCCTGACAGGGCGGGCTCAACCGTGCTCCATCCTTTCGCCGACCAGCCGCGTGTCACTTGGGATGTGCGAACAAATCTGTGTTACATACCGCCTGTCCAATGCGATGATCTGCCGATATGAGATGAGCTAGTTCTTTTCACTCATCACCTGAAGAGATGGACCTCGTCTGAACCCTCGCCTTTCTCCAGTGGCGACAAAAGCATCTCTTCACAAACAAGACGAGAACGGAACCCCTTGCATCAATGCCAACATCCTGGGCGCCACGAGCACCCAAGTCGCTCGGAGGCTGACTTGGCGAGCATATCATCACGTCAGTCCGCCCATGCGATGGCGCCGTATCGTAAGATGCATTCGTAGACCGTTGCGTGGAGTCCCGATCGAAGCATCTCGTCGGATGAGAGAGAGTGAGATGAGACGTGGATCAGCCGCACGCAGGAGGTGTTGTCGTAGTCGTCAGCCCCAAGGATTCCACATCCAGCAATACGTATGCCTATGCCGTGCCACCACCCATATCGACACCACCTCCTCCAGCCCAGGAGTGGATCAGTGATGGTCCGATAGGACGCCACCGAATCAGAGTCCGTCGACGAGCTAACAGCCAGATGCCGAGAGTCTAAAGTAGAAGACCGGCTTGGCACGCCGTGGCTGTCGGGCGTTTTTTTTTTCGATAGAAGGAAGTGTATCACTGTATTCGAGTAGAACGCGCGGCGATGTGTCCTGTCCTTGTCCACCACCCCGACCGATCGATTCACACGACTCTCACGCACGAGAGGTGAATCTGTGATCCATCATCATCGGCCTCGTCCCCGTGCGTGATCCAATCTCGTCTACGGTCTGGTCAGGTCAGCTCATCATCTCATCAGCGCCCTGGTCGGGTCACTGGTGACTGGTCAGCTTCCACAATCCGACCCAGACGTCCTAGCTCGTCACCTTTGCCGAACCATCCGACAAGTCGCCGCGCCGCCCTTCAACCATTACCTCCTAGTCGTCGAGCGAACGGCTCCACACCTTCCACGGAGCAATCATCACGTCGCATTGGATCATCGGTCATCACCACTTCCAACCGGATTCTTGATCCTCATCCTCATCCTCATCCTCTTCAGTCTCTGCACCTCCATTCCACTCCTTTGCAGCACCAGCTCACCTCTGTGCACCAGCCTGACGATCCACTCCCGAGATCCACTCCTCTCCCGCCCGACTTCCGACTTCAATCCTTGGACTTTCCCTCCCTCGTTCGTCTCACCCCCACGCTCACCGTTGATCTTCCATCACGCCCACCAGAATGTACGACGAAGAAGAAAAGGACGCCTCCCGCATCAGCCTACACTCCATGGACTCCGACACCACCCTCGCTGGCTCCCCCCGGGCCCAAAGCATGGAGGAAGCACATCAATTACTGGCCAAGGACGAGTCACGCGACCTCGAAGCGCAACCCCATCATCAACCATCATCCATCGAACAGCCTCCTTCCACTCCCATCGAATACAGCGTCTCCACCCATCGCAAGTTTCTCTATCTGGGTCTATATTTCCTCTTGAATTTGAGCGTCACCCTGTCCAACAAAGCATTGTTGAAGATCGTGAGTACCCGATATCTGGTGTTGATTGTGATGTCTTCCGACTAATCCTTCTCTCCTCTCAGGCATCATTCCCGTGGCTTCTGACCTTTTCCCACACCTGTGCGACCTCCATCGGCTGCACCATCCTCCTCGCGACTGGCCAACTCAAACTCTCCAAACTCCCCCTCCGCGACCACCTCGTCCTCATCGCCTTTTCCACCCTGTTCACCCTCAACATTGCCATTAGCAATGTCTCTCTGTATGTCTACCCGTCCATCCATCCATCCATCCACTCACTTCCACCTCCACCTCCAGATCACTGACAATCACCAGCGACCTCGTCTCCGTCCCCTTCCACCAAGTAATGCGATCCACCTGCCCGGTCGCCACAATCCTCATCTACCGCATCGTCTACGCTCGGACCTACTCCCGCGAGACCTGGCTCTCCATGGCGCCCCTCATCATCGGCGTCGGCCTCGCAACCTTTGGCGACTACGACTTTACCCTCATCGGCTTCACCCTGACTCTATTCGGCGTGATCCTCGCCTCCGTCAAAACCGTCGCCACCAACCGCCTCATGACGGGATCTCTCAAACTCTCCGCCCTGGAAGTCCTGTTCCGCATGTCCCCACTCGCCGCCATCCAGTGTCTCTTCTACGCCGCCGGATCAGGGGAACTCTCCCGTCTCCGCACCGCAGCTCTCGAGGACGGACTCTTCACCCGCGGCCTCCTCTCTGTCGTTCTCATCAACGCGAGTATGGCCTTTGGCCTCAATCTCGTCTCCTTCCAAACGAACAAAGTCGCCGGCGCGCTGACGATCAGCGTGTGCGGAAACGTAAAGCAATGTCTATCAATCCTGCTGGGAATCGTCTTGTTCAACGTTCGAATCGGATGGGTCAACGCTGCGGGCATCGTGATCAGCGTGGCGGGCGCGGCGTACTACTCCAAAGTCGAGCTGGACATCAAGCGGAAAACGCAAGTCGCCGCGGCAGCTCTCGCCGCGAACGGAGGTCGGTAGCACGAAGAAGAAAGGGGAGGAGTTGGACTCTTGAAGAATAACAGAACTCTGCTTGCAGGTCACAAGTCAAGAGGATAATGTTTCATATACCATTACCAATGATCGGTCGGGGGGTCGAAGAAGAAGAAGGGAAAGAAGAAGAAATTTAAAATTCCAACGAAACGGAAGTCCCATCAAACAATTCGACCCTCCAAAAACCACCCGATCAATCCAATCCTTGTTTTTCTTCACCGCCGCATGCATGCATGAACCCCTTCCGCCTCGCCTGTGAAGAAGCAAGAGAGAGAAAACGCAAACTCTAGAACTACATACTTCCCACGTGTGGAGAGCAGGCAACACCGCAGCGCCGCAGTCGGCCGACCTCGCCCGTATGCAGGGAGGGAGGGAAGATTTGGGAAGCACAGCGTGGCCTCGCCTCGACGACCATCACCCTGGGCTGCTTTCTCGGTCATGAGTATATAGACAACTGTCGAGTCCTTGTCGTAAGACGACTGGGGTGCGAACCGTAAAACGGTTTTTAACAACCGTAAGACGGTTTATTTGGCTACCTTATAAAACAAGGTTCTAAGGTTTTGCGTTAATTTCGGATGCGCTAACTTATAATTTTTTCGTAGAATTCGACGATTTTTGTTTCTTTTATTCGCTCGTTTTAACTCCGTTGTTTTCGAGAGGCGCGTCGCCTAACTACTAGTTATAGGCTCCCTAGGGCGCTGCGATAAAGAGCGTCCTTTCCGCTAATAAGGCTACCTTAGAAGGGGGGCGGGGATTTAGCTCGGGAAGGGGGGCCCTATTTCTATAAGGGTAGGCTTATCTAGCGCGACGAGGGTACCCTATTAATAATTAAAAACCGAATCCAGCTCCGTCTATTTCTAGTTAGAGGGTTATTTATATACTTATAACTACTTTCTCCCCCTTCTCTACTACTACTAGAGCTACTATCTTATATAATATATCTAAAGTTAAACCCTATTCTATAGCCTATATACTATATTAGATTCTCCCCCTATCCGTAAGAGAGAGAGAGAGAGAGAGAGAGAGAGAGAGAGAGAGAGAGGGAACCTATCCCTCCCTAAGAGTCGTATATAAAAGGGTATTATAAGAGTAGTAGTATAAATTACTAGTAAGAAAAGACTCGATTCGATACCCTTTCGTAATAGAGAGGATCCTACCTTCCTATATAGAGGCCTTCGGTCGTAATATAGGCCCGTTTAGGGACCTTATTATATAAAGGCGCTAATCCGGTTAGAGATTATACTAATAGGCGTAATATAGTCCCTTTTAGGGACTATATCGCGCTATTAGAGAGGTACCCGTAACATAGCCCCCCTCCTTACGTAGAGCGTCGCGCTCTAAAAAAGCTTACCTTAAGTAAGAATTAGTAATTTATTATATAAATTTTAGCCTAAGGCGTTAATTAAGGGTCTAGTAAGGCCTAAAAAGCGCCGTTTCCGATCCCTACTCTTATCTCTCTTTATTAACCTTATAAAGACTTAGTATATACTATATAGCTCTATCCGCGCCCTAAATAGGTCTAATAGAGCCCTCCTAAGGGGTATCTAGAGCTATTTTAGCGCTAACGTATGTTATAGTACCTAATCTAGCCCTATCCGATCCGATTACGCTCTCCCTAAACCGAAACGAAGTAAACAATCCCGAACAAACTCCTTCTAGCCGAAAATAGCTACTTTACCCTCGATTACGTTCTAGCGTAAGGTCCTTACCGCCTATAGTACCTTTAAGGGCAATCCGTATATTAACTATCTTATAAAGGCTACCGATCGGGCTAGTTTAGCTACTTTCTACCTTTTTACTAAGGATTCTCTAGATAAGTAGGCTAAGGACAATAGAGAAGAGTACTACCTAAAGTATTATAACTATATAAATCGGGATTGTTTCTAGGTATAAAAAGTCGGTTAAAAGGGGCTATTTTGGGCTAACTAGCTCTAAGATACCTAATATAGTTAAATCGGATATAGACGCCGCTAATAGACTCCGTATTACTACTATTAGCCCTAGTAAGACCGAGAAGTAGGCTTAAGAGGCGATTACGGCCTATAAGGGCGTATATATACGTATTACGGGGTATATATACCTAGTCTAGTACCTTCTGCCCTTATTAACCCCTTTTTAGGAAATATAAGGCCTTTATAGGTATAAACGGGCTCTATTTATATCTTAGAAAAACGAGATTCGACTAGGGTAGGCTACTATAATAGGAAAGAAGGAGAAGTAGGAGTTAAAGAAGTAAGTAAAGCGAAAGAGGGACAATGTAAGTATCCTTGTACTTTAGTGCCTAAACGTGCCCTACTAACTCTAATAGGGTAAAGAAGTACCTAACACTCTATGTAAGCAACTTCTTTTAGCTAGTAGATCCGTCGAGTAGCGCCTAAGGCCTATATTAAGGCCCTTTCGGGTACGTTAGATACCTTTTATACCCGTGCTAGCGTAAAGAAGGGCAGTAAGGCCTCTATTATAGACAGAGTAATGCGTCCTACCGAGTACGACCGCTCTAGGGACCTAGAGCTAGAGGATTAATTATATAAGGTCTATTTAGCGTCTCTTTTATCTCTTTCGGCCTCTTTTAGGCCCCTTTTATAACTAATAGGTACGGTAACGCCCGGGTCGATTCCTTTTATAGCGTTTTTAGCGGTTATGCCCTTAATAGAAGGAATCCGAGTCCTTTAGTCTCGTGTATATATCTTTTAGCCTTATTATATACCGATAGGCCCGTACGGGGCTCTTTTCCCCCCTTTTTTAGGTCTTAATTTTTATAAAAAATGCTAAGGTAGGTAGAATTTTATAGGTAGCGGCTATATATAATAGCGTGTAAAGGGGCTTAAACGTACCTAAACTGGAACTTAGAGGCTTGTAATAAAGTAATGTAATTATTCTAAAAAAAAAAAAAAAAAAAAAAAAAGAGCTATACTATCTATAAGGTAGCCGACCCCCTTTCGTACTACTAATGCGTCTATTAAACGCTCTTATTGCTATAGGGCTAATATTAGCCTCTAGCTCCTATATATTCTCCGAAGACGGATATCCCTTCTAGGAGACATAGTATATCTATCTCCTATACTGTTTTTCCCGCTTAAGGATCTTATCGACAATATATACATCCGGGTCCTCTAGTCTAATGTCTAGCGGGCCCGTTTAGTACCTTTCTATTAATCTAGACGGCTTTTCGTCCTTAAGGAGGGATATATAGAACGTCGGGTAGATGTTTATCGTCTCTAGGAGGTCTAGCGTATATACGGCGTTATTAACTACCCTTATAATCCTATATAGCCCGATATATTTATAGTTAAGCTTTTCGGATAGTCGAATACTCTTTAAGTAGCGCGTAGATAGGTATACTTAGTCCCTAACGTTATACGTCTTGGGAGTTTTCTTCGCGTTATAGTACTTAGCTTATCGCTTCTATACTATAATAAGCCTTTTACGGAGGGTCTTCTATAGTCCGATTACCTTTTCGGCTATTACCTCCGCGCTTAGGACCTTACCGTCTAACTAGGGTAGATCTAGCTACCTAGCCGCTACTAGGTCCTGAATATTGTACGCTTAGAAGGGTATAACCCTAGTTATAGTATATTTGCTATTATTATAGGCAAATTCGCCTACTAAAAGTAGTAGTGCCTAGTTATCTTGCTTGTAATTGTAGTAGACTCGGAGGTACTATTCTATAGTTTAGTTCTACCGCTCCGTCTAGCCGTCTATTTAGAGGTAATATACCGTACTTAGCCCCCTTCTAACCCCTAAGTAATAGCAAAGTGTGCTCTAGAACTTAGAGGTTAGAATTAGCCCTCTATTAGAGGTAATAGACTTAGGTATTCCATAAAGGCGAAAAATTTCCCTTAGGAACACCTCTACGAGTATTACCGCTGTTATATCCTTTCTTACGGGGATATAGTATGCTATCTTTAACTAACGATCCACTACGACTAGTATAGAGTTATATATACGCCTAAGAAAGGTACTTAGGGGCAGGTCGGTTACGAAATCTAGTATTAGGTCCTCCTATAGCCCTATTAGGGGCGGTTCGGGGTAGAGTTCCCTATAAAGTCGGTATCGCCGTAGTTTAACCCGGTTATACATCTAGTAGCTATTAACGAAGTCTTTAACGTACTTCCTTATATCCGGCTAGTAGAAGGAGCACTAGAGGAGCTCGAGCGTCCTTTTAAATCTAAAATAGCCCGTAAGGGGGTCGTTATAATATTGTCGCAGGACTACGATCCGTACTGCCCCTATAGGTACGTAGAGCTTCTTCTAGTAAAGAGGAATTCCCTCTAAATTACCTATCTTTAAGTCTATGCGGGTAGATCTAGGTTATTTAGTACTAATTCGACTCTCGATGCTATTATATTATCGCGAAGATATTGTCGGATAGTATCTATAAGTAGGGAGTTGTCTACTTCTTCGAGTAATGTCGATACTATTATATATATTCTACCGTAGTATAGCCTAGCGATATAGTAGTATTCTACTAAGACTCCTAGTATAGCTCGAATTAGGTAATTTTCGACCCTTTTATAGCTCGATAGGCTTAGCTAGCTCTAAAGGGTAGAGATTGCTATAGTACTATCGTCTTCGCTAATCTATTAGCCCGAGTAACCTTCTTCTTATATATCGGGCCTTTAGCTAACCGTATCTACGGCCGTATTAAGGGAGCTAGAGTTATATATCGTGCGGAAGTTAACGCTTAAGAGCTATTCCGCCTACCTTACCTATCTCCGGCTAAGTTGCTTAGTCGTTATAAACTATTTTAAGTTATAGTAGTCGGTAAGTAGCTCGATTTAGTATAAGGCGCCCTCGATATAGTGCCTCTAGTGCTAAAAGGACTTAACTACGGCTAGAAGTTCCTAATCGTAGGTATTATAGTTCCTTTCGGCCGTATCTATCTTACTTAAGTAGAAAGCGACGGGATGCTAGTGCAGTTTGCTATTTGTTTCGTGCTACTAGGAGAGTACTGCCCTAATAGCGTATCTAGATGCATTAGTTAATATCCTAATAGGCAGTTTTAGGTCGAAATGCCTTAAAATAGGCGCCTCTATAAACTTCCTTTTTAACACTTAGAATACTTAAACCGCTTTAGGAGGGAGGGTTAGGTGCACTAACTCCTCTTTTCGCTACTTGTAGCCGCCTTTTACCCTATTAGGGCCTCTTTCTATTAGCTTGTTAAGGGGGGTAGCTATTCTTAAAAAACCGCCGATAAATTAGCAATAGTAGTTTGCAAATCTAATAAAGATGCGAATGTCCCTTATAAACGTCGGTAGGGGCTATTCTACGATAGCTTTAACCCTTTCGGGCTCTATTTCGATTCCTTTATAGGTAACTACGTAGCCTAAGTATCTAACTTGTTTCTTAAAGAACTCGCACTTAGACAATTTAGCGAACAACCTATACTTCCTAAGTCTCTCTAGCACTAATTTAACGTGCTTCTTGTAGGTCTCGGTATCTAGGGAGTAGATTAGGATATTATCGAGGTAAACGACTATATAATAGTCTAAAAGGCCCCGAAGTGCGTAATTTATATATCCCTAGAACACCGCGGGTGCATTAGTTAGACCGAATAGGACTATAGTATATTCGAAGTAGCTATACCTTGTCCGGAAGGCCGTTTTCTACTAATCTCCTTCCTTAATCCTAATGCGATAGTATGTATTACGGATGTTAAGCTTAGTAAAAACCCTCGCCGAGGCTAGTTAGTCGAGTAACTCCTCTACTAGTAGTAACGCGTGTCTGTTTTTAACTATAACGGCGTTAAGTGCCCTATAGTCTATATAAAGCCTTAATATACTGTCTTTCTTCTTAACGAAGAGGATACTAGTCCCTATAGGGGACGTAGAGGGCCTAATCTATCCTTTTACGAGGCTATCTAAGAGATAGTTGCGTAGGGTCTCTAGTTCTATAGTAGAAAGGTTATATAAAGGTCTATATAGGGCCTCTTTGCCCTCTATTAGTTCGATACTAAGCTTATTAGGTCTATCTTCGGGTAGGAGGGACTCGTTTCCCTTTATAAAAACGTCCGAGAATTCTAAAAATTCCTTAGGTAGCTAGACCTTTCCTTACTTAGAGTCGGTTTATTAGGCCGATAGGGTCTAAATATGCCCGAACGGGACGCTATAGGCGTTATTCTAGAACTCTTCGGGCGAGACGAGTCTAATAGGCTTCTATTATCTACCTTTAGTTCCTTTCTAGGTAACACTCTTCCTAACAAAGTTTACTTGTAGGTTCTAGTGTTCTAGCTATAGTATACTAAGCACTATCTAGTAGCCGTAGATACGTCTAATAGCGAAAGAGTCTATATATCCTCGTATAGTACCTTACGTATCTATTACTTTAAAAGGCGTGTAGCATTCTCCTTAAACTGCTAGGCTCTATCTATTTAGTGCTACGTATCGGGCATTCTAGCCTACTTCTATACTTAGGCCTAACTCCTTAGCCGTTATATTGTCTAGGAAGTTGCTCTATACCCCGTAATCGAGGAGAGCCTAGAGCTTCCTAGTTCCTTATAGTCCTATAAGCTCTACTTCGAGGCGTATTAGACCTCTATTTATTAGGTAGGACTTGCCTCCCGGTTTAGCGGCTCTTCTTTACTCTTCCGAGTAGAGTACTTGCCTAGTAGTAGTTAGAGTCCGTCCGCTACCGGGCCCTCTTTTCCTAACTAATCCTTTTCTAGGTATTCCTATCTCCTATAGCCTTCCTTGCTATAAGTCTAATATACTATAGTAGATCTCTCTACCTTTTCCGCTATCGGGGCTTTCGGAGGGGTTTTAGGTCGCCTAGGTCCTATACCTAGCTTATTGCCCTAGTTTAGCTATCTACCGGCCGAATTGCCCTCGGCGGGTTCCTTAGAGGATCGTTTCTTATTAAATTCCTAGATCTGTCTATAGGAGATGTTAGCCTTTTCCTCTACCTCTACGAGGGAAGTAAGGGTAACCTACCTCTATTCGAGGCAGTTTTGTACTATTAGTAAGAGCTCCCTTAAACTTATAGATTATCTATAGAACGTTAGTATATCTAATCTTGTCCTACTATTCCTTAATATAGTTTATAAGTCCTATTAGAGTTCGATCGCCTTGTTTAGCGTTTTTAATATTATCTATCGACCTTTAGGATTGTTCTTCCTTAGTACCTATAGAATCGAGTATTATAAGCTATATGTCCTTCTATATAGGCTAAACAGGTCCTTTATCTATTAAATAGCGCTTCTAGTGTTGTTTCTAGGCCCTAGCTATCTATTCTTCGGCGAACTTAATCTTTTCCTCCTTCGTAGCTATACTAGCTCGCTTAATAGCTCGGTTAATGTCTTCTTACTACTATTCCTAGTCTACTCTATTCTTTCCTTCGAAGATATAAGGGTTCCTAGCCTTAGGTAGGGCATTCTTAGGGATAGTAGTCTAGATTAGGAGTTTAACCGAGGGGATAGCTAGGGAGCTATTCTAACTTAGGTAATTTAGTCCCTTATAGCCTTGTTACGGGCTTAAAGCATATTAAGCTAGAGAAGGCGTTCTTGCTTAACGTTAGCCGCCTCTTCCTTATAGATTTGTTCTTCGATATCTTCGTCTCCGTTATTATAAGGAGTATTATCCCTCTAAGAGATAGTAGTGTCCCGTTCTTTCTTTATAGGGGTATTATTATCCTAGGCGGCGACTAGCTATCTTAGTTCGATAGGTTCGGCCGCTCTATCGCCTTACGGTACCTAGGTTAGGGCGTCCGTATTATCTTAGGTATTAGTAGGGTTAATACCTCGTCGACGGGTCGATTTGCCCCTAGAGGGTCCGGAACGGGAGGAAGACATTATAAAGTAATTCGTCGTGCCTAGTATTTAGATCGAATCGTGTGTAAAAGGGTATTATAAGAGTAGTAGTATAAATTACTAGTAAGAAAAGACTCGATTCGATACCCTTTTATAATAGAGAGGATCCTACCTTCCTATATAGAGGCCTTCGGTCGCAATATAGGCCCGTTTAGGGACCTTATTACGTAAAGGCGCTAATCCGGTCGGAGATTATGCTAACAGGCGTAACATAGTCCCTTTTAGGGACTATGCCGCGCTATTAGAGAGGCACCCGTAACATCGTATACCTAGGGCAAAATTTTCTCTCGGAATCTTCTCTTATACTATTATACGCTCTAACAATTAGGGGACGAATTAGGGCTCCAAATTAGTAGGTACCTAATATCTCTAACCTACGTATATATCCCTAGTAAGTAGAAGAGCGGTCTATACTATATATACTCGAATTCGTTAATACGTCGAAATCTATAATATTAGCCTAACTTCTACGATTTATTATACTATAAATATAGGTCTAATAGATACCGTATTAAAGGAGGTAAAAGAGATAAAGGCGAAGAATATTAAGTAAGTCGCGGATAAGTATAGCGTTTACCGTTATATAGTATCTCGACGCTAGTATAGAAAGACTAATTTATGCGCTCGACGCGATAAGAATAACTTAATTTTATTATACTAGTAAGAGCGTACCCTCGTAGCCTATATTAATACCCTTATACGTAGAGGTATTCTACTAACTCCGGTAATAGTTCTTACCTTTATTTATAATATTGTATATATTATACCTACTCGATAATAGGTTAGAAGATTTATTATAAGGTACTTAAAGGACATCGATTTACGATATCTTAACGCGCTAGATAAGAGTAGGAAGAAGGCGGACTCTATAAGGTAATATAAGGCATATTACGACCTTATTAGTAGTAAGATTTAGTAGTATAATATCGAGTAATAGAATATCTATAATATAGATAAGAAGGGCTTCTTAGTTAGTATACTTTAATAGTTAAAGCGAGTCTTTACGAGGGTATACTATAACTTAGCTCGGTTTATTAGTAACGTATAAGATAGTAGTCGTAAATAGATTACCTATATAGTATATATTTATACTAACTAGACCTTACTACTACCGGCTCTAATCTATAAGGTAGTTACTAGCTATATCTAATCCTCGTAGATATAAGGCTTCGATATCGAGTAGTACTACGCCTTCTTTATATCTATAAGAGTGCTAAGACCTATATATATGTATTCGCTCTATCCGAGGTCTTTCGACTCGGATACTCTATCTTTTGCCTTATTATTAGGAGGCGATAGCTAATTAGAAAGAGCAATACCTTTTTAGCGCACCGTTATAATATCCTTACTAAACGGCTAGATAGATAATAACCTTAGGCTATACTAGCTAACGAAGATATTCGAGCCTTATATAAAGTAGAAGGCTAGTAGAGGTTATAGACTACTCGTTATCGATAGCTATAGCTTATATATAAATATAGAGTTCCTTTAGTATTATATAGATTACTATATCCTTATAGTAGTCTTTCTACCTTACTTAATATACCGCTTATAACCTCTCGATATTAGCCTCTTCGGCGTATTAGCTAGCTACTATAGTTCCGAGTTATTATAGTTTCTATACTAGTTAGAGGGCTTATTAGTAGTTACTAAGCGTAACTTCTTTAGGCTCTTTTAGCTAGCTTATTAGAAGTTCTATATACTAGCTAATATCGCTTCTAGCTTCTATAAGACTAGCCTATAGCTATTAGATTTATTAGTTGTACTAAATAAGTTTAAAGATATAAAGAAGAGTAAGAACGTCTACTTTAGCGATAGCTCGAGGCCTAGTACCGTAGATAACTCTACCTCTACTAGACCGACGACCGCTAGTACTAATACCTCTATTATCTCGAACGACTAGTATAAGATAAGGGCCCTTATAAAAAGCGTACTAAAGTAGCTAGAGAGTAGCGAGGATTAGAAGAAGATATAATAGCTTAGAAACACGCTTCTATACGTACTAAGCCGCTACTAGCTCTTCTATAAGGTTAGGTAGCTTAGTTCTATTTACCGGCTAAACTATAGGCTAGTAAGGAACTTCTAGCTACTAAGGAGGCTAAGAAGGCTACTAAGAAGAAGTAAAAGGAAGCTAACGTAATAGCGAAGAAGGTAGATAAATAAATAAGAGCTATATAGCGGATATAAGCTAAAGCTACTAAGGTAGCTATAGTAGCGTAGAAAAAGGCTAAAAAGGCTACGTAAGTTGCTAGAGATAAAAGAGGCTAATTTATAGCTAAAAAGTAACCTCTAAGCCTCTACTCGTATAGTATTACTAGCTAAGTAGTATAAAAGGAAGCAAGTAGATAAACCGGTATTAATAGTAGACTAGTAGTATTAAAGGTACTCTTATTACGGAGGGGGGGGTATATAGGCGGCTAAATCCTCCTAGCTACTAATACGTATAACATTAAGGCAACGACTTTAAGCTACTTAGAGTTTATAGATACGATTAATGCGATAAGTTTAAGCTATTAACTACCCTCTTACAACAACTAGTTGTTATAATATTAACCGTAGAAGTAGTAAACTAAATAAAGCTATACTCTCGGTAGAGCGTATATAGCGTAGACCGTATATAGCATAGACCGCTCTTATAACTGGCTAGGAACCCCTGCGAAAACCCCCGAAACGAAACGAGGATGAGACCTTCCTTTCCACGTCACGATTTCGGCCAGCAGAGACTTATCAGACGACCGTGCAAAACGCGTGCGTTGACCGCGTGGCCCTGCTGGGCGTCGCATGATCGAATACATCGCTCGCGGAATGCTCTCAATTTCTCACCTGACGGGCTGACGGCTGACGCCGCGGCGGGAATTTTTTGGCGGGTTAACGAGCGGATGAGGATTAAGGACGGAGTTACGAGGTACTTCCCCTTAGGTACCCTCGACTCCTCGTACGAGGCAGGAAGCAGGAAGGCAGGAAGCAGGAAGCAGGGGGAAACAGGGGGGGCTGGGACCGTGGGAGATCTACAGACAGCCTACAAGGAGCGGGCCTGGGATGTGGTTTTGCAAGGGTGGGTGAGACTAAAGTCTGAGGGATGTAAGATCACAAAAGACTGGATAGTTCTACGTATACCCGACGAAACCTAGAAAGTCAGGATTAATAAGGGTCGTTTGTTCGTCGGGATCGTGGGGTTGTTTTTGTCGTCCGGATGGGGGGAGGTGGAGGATAGGTAGGTTTGGGATTGGAGAGGGGGAAGGGATAGGTAGAGAGAGAGAGGTACCGAGTACAGGGGACAGGTAATAGAAAAAACATCACGGATACAAAGAACAGAAGAGGGAGGGAGATGAACGTAATGATAGCACAGATTGAAATGTACAGTACGATTCGAGGACAACCTGTCGACGTCTTTTGATCGCAGCTACTACTGACTGGTCAAAGGTACACTTGAAAAGGTCAAAACACTATTCACACACACATGCGCTGTCTCTCGTCGAGGAACTCATTGGGAAGCTCGTTCGTTCGCACGCAACGCATGGTTCGAGCATCGCATAATGCACAATCGCAAAATCGCCGTTCGATCGCTGCCGAGCAATGCAATTCCAGCAGTGCATTGGCATTCAGAACATCTTCGTCATGTTGGACATGCTCAAGCCGTCGGGGCCGCCGCCGCGGCAGCAGCAGGAACAGGCGCGACGTTGGCACCCGCATTATGAGCACCCGCATATCCACCACCACGCCCACCGCGCGCCGGCTTGTTCCACCCTGCTTTGCGTCTCTCCACATTCACGCCCTCGCCCGGCGTCGCAGAGTTCTTAACCCCAGCGTTGCTCTCTCCGTTCCCACCGACACCAACAGGCGAGGCAGAAGCAGCATTGTCGGCACCCTCCCTACCCTTGCCATGCTTGCTGAACTTGCCGCTCGACTTCCTCTCCTGCTGCGCGAAACCACCACTAGCCTTGCGCGCGCCATGCTCACCTTTTGCGCGGTAGATCACCTTGTTCTTCAGGTTCGTCTCGGGAATCGAGATCAAATACCCGTGTGGGGCTTTTGAAAAGAAAATTTCATGACCGGATGTCGATTGGACGGGTTTGACGAACTTCGAATTTGGGCCCATTTTCAGAATGTGCTTGTGGGTGTTCTGTGGCGCTGCATCGTAGAGAGTTTTGCGTGGGATCTTCACCTTTGGCATGGAGCCGAAGCTGAGTTCTTCATTGAACATGCGCTCGATGGTCGGCTTAGTCGCCATGTCCTCGCTCACGTGATGGATAACGTGGGCGCCATAGCTGGACGTACGCTGTGCCTGGGGAAGTGAGACCGTGGCGCTGGTGGCTGCATCATCATACGGAGCCCTACTAAGGGAAGCGGGTGCGAGATCGTTGCGTGGAGGGGTCTTCGGTGGCGATGGAGGCGTCTCAGTGGAGATGCCGGTGCGGTTGAAGAGCCCGTTGAAACGCGCTTGCCAGGCCTTGTCCATGACGATCGGTCGTGCGGCGCGAGACGCTGGCACTGCAGGACCCCAAGCTGATCCAATTTGCTGTGGCGAGCCTTGGTGGAGCTGCGCGCTCTGTTGATCAGAAGGTGAGATCGGTGGAAGTCGGACCTTGACTTGTGGACGTGGAAGCTTCACATGCGGATGGATCATATCAGTTCCATCATTCACTGGATGGTCCTCAGTCTCAGGAGGCGGAGGTGACTGCTCCTTTGACTCGATAGCAGGCGCCAGCGGCGCAGTCGGGAAACGTGCTTGACTGTGATACAATGTCGGACCGGAGTATTGCTGTGGACGTCCGATCGGAGGCTGTCGAGCAGCGATCCCGCCGTGCGCAGGATTCTGCGAGAAGTCTGGAATCTTCACGGTGCTTCCAACGCTCTGCCCATTGCGAGCATCCTGTGCGGCTGGAGCACCGGAGAATGCTGCGGGTGGTTGTGTTTGTGCTGTCGGAGGCGCTGGGGAGGTCGTCGTGGTGCCCTGCGCTCCACTAGCTCCGTAAATGATGATCTCGGCCGGCTCGTACTTCCTAGGCGCACCAAGCTTGCCTTGCTCTGCCGATGTCTTCTTGAACGTCTCCTGGAATCTGTTCTCTGACGACGGTGCCGCAGCAGCCTGCTCCCTCCGCCGTACTTCGGCTGCAGCCGCCGCTTCGGCCGAATAGGCTGTTGGGAGCTGCCGCGCAACATTGCCCCAGCTAGCCGCCGCCTCGGACCTGGGGATGGGTTGCTGCTGTGTTCGAGAAGGCGGTCCGATAGGGCCTGGAGGATGACTCGGGCGACCAAGACCAGCTGCAGGTGGTACGCCATTGTGTCGTGCTTGGGAGAAATGGTCAGAACGCTGGTCCATCCCAGGAGGGCCGAAAGAGCGCTGCTGCTCCACCATCTGCTGCTGGTGCATGTTCGGCGATCGGGTGTCCTGTCCGAAACCCTGGGGTGAAATCCTTGACGCCGTCGGTGGGCGACCCATGCCGGGCGGTGGCGGAAGCGAAGAGCTTTGCTGATTCATTGGCAGAGGGGCAAACACGCCCGAGCTCTCGAATGTGCCGTTTCCGATCCCAGCAGTACCCCACACGTTGCTGTTTGGTGCGGTCGTCGGCCAAGGGGTGAAGTCGCCGGTGTTGAGATTGTTCGGCGAGCGGCCAAACGGCTGTGGCTTGCGGTCGCCAGGCGAAGAATATGACGAAGTGGGTGCTTTGTAATTCGCGCCCGACTGTTGTTGATAAGGTGCACGGTGGCCCGCAGCCGGCGACAAATGCGCGCGGGCCGCTTGCCTCGAGGTGTCCGTGTCCTGTAATCCAGGAGGAGATTGCTTTGGCGGGAATGCAACTTGTGGTCTGTCTTCACCTGGCATGACCTTCTCAGCTGGCGGCATGCGTGTTGAGGTCTCCTGCGGCGCTGTGGGCGTGGAAGTCGATACCGACTGAGCTGGACCAGATTGTGGCCGAGGCGTAGCGTTCGTAATAGAATGCGCAGGTTCGACAGTCTGCTCGTTGGCAGGCGTGGCTTTCGGTGCGGTCGTGGCGGCAGCGGCAGCGGCGGCTTCGGCCTCACGCTCCTTCTTCGACTTGCCAGCACCCTCCAAGGAAGCCAGCTTAGCGCGGAGACGTTCCTGCTTGGCGGCCTGTTCGGCTTGCTCCTCTTCCTGACGACGCTTCTTCGCAAGCTCTCGCTTCTCCTTCATAACACGCTCTTGTGCCTTGATCTGATCTTCAACCGAAAGTGCCGGCTCGGCGGTCGGCACAGCTTCAACAGCCGCATCGTCGAATTTGGGTCGCGCCGGCATTTGCTGATCCCAAGCAGATTGCTGGGGAAATTGAGGCTTCACGGGACCGCTGTTGACACTCGCTTGCGAGCGTGCATCGAGTGGTACTTCGGGTGTCTGGCCGAGATCTTGACCCCTGGCGAATGACATTCTCCGCGCAGCCGGGTTGCTACCCTGGCTCACACTAGAACCTCGTCTCCTGCCCCAACCACTACCATCCACTTGCGCGCTCGTTCGTGATTGAAAAGCAGCCGGGGGCTCGGCAGGTGTAGGTGCGCCGTGAGATGGTCTCTGTAGTACTGCCGGCTTCCTGAAACCAGACTCCTGCTTGACAGAGCTTCGACGACCCTCAGGAGCCGGCTCATACCGACCGTTGGTGGAGTTGAAGAGTTCTCGGGCACCTCCTTCGCCCTCTCTCCAAGATCGGTCGAATGTATCTGCTGCGATTTCACGTGCTGCAACGGGTGGAGGCGGATCATAGACTCGACCATCTTGAGGTGCGAGTCGCCCATCTTGGGATGCGAAGTGCGCGGGAGCATGTGGCATTTGCGTCGGAGGAATGATGGGCGACACGGCGTCAGGTTTTGGTACCGGCGCCCAAGGCGACTTCTGCGGAGGAGCCGGGCTCTTGGCTTTCAACGAAGGCTTGTCTGTTCCTGGGCCAGCGGGTCCATTCTGCTTGGCCTGAATCGCTGCAGCACCTGGCTTGAGAATCTTCATGGTCTGGCTGTCGTTGCGCTTCATCGTGAGGACCGGCTTCGCCCCTTCCACGGGCTTCGTTGGCAAAGCACCCGCAGCGGGCGTAGTCGCAGTTTCGACTTGACCCACAGGCGGTTGTACGGGAGCGGCGGGGCCTGCAGCAGGTGCTGGTGGTTGTGCATGGATCGGCTGCTGCTGTTGCTCTGGGGCTGGGGTCTCCGAAGGTGCAACGGTAGATTTCGTTCCGTCCATCCAAACTACAGCCTCCGGTGCCCAGTCATCTTCATCGTCGTCAATGTCCGCCCACTTGTTGTCGTTACCACCTTCGTCGGCTTGCAGACGGGTTGCAAGATGAATGCCGTATTGCTGTTTGAGTTCTTCGTCCGTAAACTGTTTTGGAGGTGGCTGTTGCACCGCTGTGATGGGTCAGATATGGTCTTGCGGGAAGGTTGCAATGAGCTGCTCACGTCTGTTCTTGTTCCACACCTTGCTGGCATCTGGGCCAGCGGCGCTCTGTGGGCCCGCTCGTGGTTTCTGCAAGTTCTGCAAAGATGAACCTGCTTTGGCTACCAGTCTTGGCCCGACCTTGGCTGTCAGAGCTGCTGCTGCGGCAGGGCTTGCTGTGTTGCCGTCAGTCTTCCCGCCGACAAAATGTTGTACAGCCCTGAACTCACGCTTATCCCCAATCTTGCCGGAAGCAACAGCTGTCGTAGGCGCAGCTTTGTTCAAAAACGCCTTGGTGACGTTGACTCTGCTGAAAGTCGTGGGCTTCTTCACCGAGTTTGCTCGAATGTGCCCGTCTTCCTTCTTCTCCAAGTCCGCTCTGCTCATGTCTGTGTCCGAGTGCACGCTCACGTCGACTGACACGTCTGCCGTGCTTCTGTTGTCTTCTGCGTGGCCTTCATCTTCATGAACCCCATTCACCAGATCGCCCTGCGTTGACGCGGCTGTCGGTGCAGCTTCACCAGCACTTGGCTCCGCCGCATCCTTGGCCGCGCCAGATCCTACTGATTCCTCTGCCTTTGTCGGATCCGCAGAGGTCGCGTGCGCGATCGAGGTCTCTGCAACATGACTCGGGTCGCTCGCGGTGTCTTTGAGAGTGATTTCGGCGTTTATGGGTTGTGCAACGCCTTGACTGGCGGAATCGGTAGTGGTTTGGTTCGCGGCAGCGTCAACAAGCGGCGAGCCGCTCGTCGACTCCGGTTCGTTTACCACATTGTGGCTGATCTGCTCTGCCATAACAGGACCTGGGTCTATGCGCGCGAGAAGTCTTGCGTCAGCAAATGTGGGAGTCGCACGATCGTGATAGACTGCGGCTGGGAGGGGAAACAGTGGGAAGGCTGAAGTCATGCTGCTCTGCGTCTGCGCGCGGTGACTGCGCGTACCGCAGACTTGAGCGCACGACGGCCAGAGGGAAGCGCAATTCGCACGCAGCTGCAAGACTCGATGATGGGAGTATTACCTCAGTTGCGCTTTCCTGATCTCGCCACGGTGTTGGTTGACTAGCTTCGGAGGTCGGAAGTTCAGTATCGCAGTCTTCACTGATCGATTGTTGCCGCGGGTATTGCGCTTTGAAGCGTCGAGAAAGCGGTTATCCGGCTTCGGCGAGCACGGAAGGGTGAAGGTCAGGATGATGTGTGGTGAGTGAGGAGGAGTGGTGGAGGTTGATGACTTCGGGCTTGTGAGGTGGTCTGGTCCAGCTCCTTTGCGGATGACTACTCAGAGTCACGCATCAAAGTGACTCCACGTTGAGCTTAGCCCAAGCCACAATTGATGGCTGTGCAAGTGATTCAAGACGTGGACGTGATACTTCTGCACGAGTTTCGATACTTCGATTGACTCTCACATACGCATGTATTCTATCAAATAGTGTGATGTGTTTCCGAGGTGTGATCCGACCACTGAAGAATGCCCATGTCACGTGACGCCCGAGAAGGTCGATGATGGATCTGAACATCGCAACACACTCAGGCTCGAGGCTCTGAAACTGTTCGGTATCTTATGTACAGATTCGCAGCTTCATGGCCTTCTCCTCCACTGCATCCTCCCCATCTATAGCATCCCTGCCGACTCAGCCATCTAGTGAGCGTTGTTCTTGTGGTGGCCTGCACATTGTCAGTCTCGCGTATCCCTTCCTCAATATCTCCAGCAAGGCACTCACGAAGATGGAAGTAGTAGTTCTGAGCGTAGCCGATGAGCATTAGACCTCCAATGATGTGGACGAGCGCTGCCGCAGTATTAGCCTCCAACAATCCCTCCCATCGTGTCTCTTCTTTGTAGATCCGACTCACGCATTGGCGATGGCTTGTTGCCAAAGTATCGGTTCCTGTACCACTGTGCTGGTCCGCGAGCGGTGGGCTCAGGAGCTTGACCGCGTGGGAGCTTCTGGTAGAATCCGACGACGTTTTGCATGCGCGCGGCATCAGCTGCGCCGCCGATGGCCTGTACAATCCCATGTTAGCCCCATGATTCCTCTTATATATTTATCTCTTGCGCCGGTCCAGTTTTTTGAGGATCGCTGTATCGTGTAGAGGTGCTGGACCCAGCTGGAGACGGGTATGGGCGCGAAGTGATCGGGGTTCAACGTACGTTGGGCGAGGCAATCTGCGCGCAATACTGTCAGCTGGCATTCATTCATATATCAATTCTGTCCATACCTTGGGTGGCACTATCGAGGAAACCATGGCTGCTGTGTGGTGATCGTCGAATGGCAGTGATGTCGGACTGTAGCCGGTGAAGTTCGAGAATCAAGTCAGAGCAGAGGTGTCTCCAAGCCAATGAGCGCCCGAGAAAGCCCGTGACCTCGCCATTGCCCGCGACACCACCTCCACGCATTGAAAGCGAGCGACTCGTCGCGCGCACAACACAGCATAATCACGATGGCCTCCCTTCGATCAGCAGCGGCCTCTGCCCTGCGCACATCTAGCATCCGACCGACCATCTCCCTCCGCACACCCGTCCTCGCACGTTATCAATCCGATGGCTCCGCCAAACCTAGAGCCCAGTCAGCGAGCGGAGAGCTGGCGCGACCGCCTTCAGGCTCTATGGGACATGCTGTTACGAGGCGAGAGAATCCTCCTCATGGACAAGGGAGACATCAGCCGGACTACAACGTAGCGGTGGACTACAGGACATCGTAAGGAACAGTCGGGCAAGGTACACTCGGGGCCACGGAGCTAAGTATATGATACGCAGGAACTTCTCTCCAGTACCCATGCGTGTCATGGACGGCAGTGAGCCCGGTGACGATACGCCTGCGGCCGTTCTTTCCGGCGCCCCTGTTGAGCTTCAAGCTCGCACCGTCCGGTACACACGATCAACCTGTTTCTCTCAAGAGCTCAATCACTGACCTCCGTCTCTTTCCAGCATCTACAAACCCTCCAAAACCGCCACACAATCTGGTGACTGGCATGGACACCAATGGCGCATGGACTGGGATCCGCTTTCGAAAGGCCACCGATGGGAGAACCCTCTGATGGGCTGGCAGAGTTCGGCGGATTTCATGCAGGGCACGCATTTGAACTTCGACTCAAAGGATGCAGCGGTCGCGTTTGCGAAGAAGCAGGGGTACGAGTTCTTCGTGCAGGAGCCGAATGAGAGGAGGATTATCCCCAAGGCGTATGCGGATCAGTTTGTGCACAGCCCGAAGAAGTTGAAGCAGGTCAGGACGAAGTAGCGGCCGGAGATGTCGGGTCACAGCGGCACTGTATATTGATGGCGTAGAGCAAGACATTGCAGCAGAGACGAATCTGCAGATTGACAGTTGTTGAAGTTTGACCTGTTCTACTTTGCTCGTGGTCTTCGGACTGCACTTGTGGCCGGTGTTGGAGAACTGACGCTTCGACCGTGTCTTCAAGTCCAACAGGAGATACGAAAGTAGTATGGAGAAGCATGAAAGTCTATAGCGACGCCGCATCGTCACGAGATGCTCAGGTATTCGCTTCATGCTCCGCTGAACGGACCTGCACGTCTGGCTGGTCGCATGCCCCCTGTATGCTTGTCTGTAGGCTGCCGACGTACTACGACATGGCAGCTGCTCGATCTCAAATAATTCCTCTGTACATTCGTGAGCAATATGACTGCTTGATGATCTTGCTTCGATGGTACTGATTAGTGGCCTGCGTGCAGCGTGTCCGCTATCAGCTTGCACTCAATTGAGCGTGCGCCCATCAGCACAATAGCCAGGCCGTGGGTGCCGCCGTAGCCTGATGTTTCCGGGAGATTGGGGTCTTGCAACCGTAATGCACAGTATTTTCCTCGCACCCAAGTACATGCTCTGCACCCTGGCCATCCTGCCTGAGATCATCCGATTCCTCCGACGAAACCCACATGATCTTATCCTCGGACAGCAACGATGGTGTCCTCGGTGGCACACGAACAATGAGGGGAAGTCGTACAGCATCTTGACGCAAAGATCTGCCGTGCGTGTTGATTTCCTGCATGATCTTCTTCGACCAGTGAAGGCAACCCTCCATGCCAAACTCTTCGAGACGAATCTCACGGACCAAGCAAAGACGGTTTGGGTCGAACTCCCGTACGAAGTCGGAGAGGCGACCGAGGGCGCGGACCTCAAATACATTGCAGCCGTAGAACATTGGAGAGGCCGCAGCTCGGATGATAGGGTGGGCTTGAAGTAGAGCTGGCTCTGCGATGTAGGGTTGACTGGCGAGGATCGGAATTGCGCTTGGAGAGACCAAGGCGTACGAGTAGATTGCGTTCTGGAGTTCCGCCGGCAGATCGTGGAAGCTCGTCTTGGAAGTAATCGCACGTGCCATGCTACTGTCTGCTTTGATGGCGTTCACAATCATCTTGCCGGAGCGGTCAGCCGGCTTGTGCTGCGGTCGGTAGGTTGTAAAGAAGCGGTCAAGTATAGTTTTCTTTTCATGGCGATGTGGTTCGTGTCCAGGCACTGAAGTACGAAGTGCGTGTCTTGTGCTAAGAGACACATCTCACTTCTGTCCTGCCGCCTTCGTTCACATGACAAGGATGAGAGACGCACGTGAGTGTTTGGCTCTCAGCTCAACGGAGGAAGGGCCGACAAGCATATGCAGAGACTGGCATCATGTGCGTATTGCTCCAGTTCATGTTTGCTAGCAAGCTGAAGAAGTCCCCGATCTGGAATACGCCAAGCTGTCGATCTCCGCGCCCCCCCTCGCGTCGTCATGATCTCGGTACAGACAGACAGATCACTGTGCATGACAGCTTCTTTCCTGCTTTGTCCTATGTGTGCTTCTCCAACAACACTCTCATCAGACCACAATCACCGCCATGGCCGACCGAATACCACCCGAGAACGTCCTCTCTGGCGCCTACCTGAGTCGGGTCATGGTGGCCTCCCTGCCGACCGACGTGTCGCCTCATCTCAAAACACCCGCCGATGCAATCGCACTCGGCACACATGCTTCCATGCTCGCAGTCGGCTTCCGACTCGTCGGTCTGGGCGAAGACCACCGTATCGAAGCGCAGTCCGACTCGCAAGAGACCCAGCCACTGCCCGCGGAATGGAATGCGCAAAATGGAAGCTACGCGTTCAGATACAGGCATCAGCAAAGCAGTATGGAGTTTCTCGTCAAGATCAGCCGAATGGGAAGTAAAGTCGTTGTGAATGCGATGGGCTTGGGGGACGACAGGACATGCACATTTGATCTCAAAGCGACGGAATTCGTGTCAGAAGGCAACCTGCCACTCACAATCAACGGCACAAACAAGGACGAGGCGGACAAGAAAGTGATCGATACGTTCATCTCCGTCGGTCGACTCAGCGATCTGGGCAGTCTCATGCGCGTCAAACTCATCCAGAAGCTCGTCCCATCAATAGACAAGGAAGGGTATGAGGAAGAGCAAGAAGCATCGTCGTCGAGCGCACGAGAGCCAGCTCCAGGGCGGGAAGAGAACAGACCACGTCGGGATCCATTGCGAGACGACCGTGATCCGCTCGCACAACCATACCCACTACACGATCCTCTCGCTCAGCCTCGGCGACCTCGAGGTCCTCTGCCCGAGCCTATTCCTGGTTTCGAGGACGAGTTCGAAGTTCAACGTCCGCCTAGAGGCATGGGACAAACAGGAGGTTACCCGCGCATCGGCGAGAGAGATCTCTACCCGCAGGGACTGGGTCCCAATGATCCATTCCGAGGCGGTATGGGACCTGGGTTTGGCGGTGGTATGGGAGGAGGAGGGATGCACCCCACGTTTGATGATCCACTGTTTGCGGGACAAGGTGGGCGAGGCGGAGGCTATGATCCACAGGCACCGCCAGGGAGTCGCTTTGATCCCCCATTCGGCCCTGGTGGGCCTGGAGGTGGGCATCCTCGCGGGGCCGGAATGGGCGGCAGGCCACCAAACCCGTTTGGCGGATTCGGCGATGGAGACTTCATCTGAGTAAGGCGAATGGACGGAAGACGCGGAGAGTAGTGTACGATCTGGGAGGCTCTGGGCTGGTCACGATGATGACGAGGAATGAAGATACGAGTACATGGATCATAGGCTATCGGGCATCGTGCGAAATAACAGTATCGCGGTGTGAGCATCAATGTGACCTGCGGTTGTACATTGCCACGACATGAAGGTACACCCGTGAGCTAGGCCCTCGTTGCTTAGCATGATTCCTTGAGACAGACGACTGAACCGGACGCTGAGACCGCGGCGCAAGGCCCAGTCTTTGTGGGCGTAGACATCTGCTTATTTGACCATTCCAGACTGCTTCGTCTGCTCGAAAGTAGACACGTCATGGTCGCAAAGATGCAAATACCCTGATGCGTGCCAAGTCGTCGCGCTTAGCTTGACAGATGCGCACATGCACTCAGAAGGAAACAGCTTCATTGGAACGCAGAACGTCAAAAGAAGCTTAAAATGAGCCAAATTGTACCGCGCTCCACCGACACATCTTAACCAGGTTTGCACCATGACACCGAACGCCCACTCTCCTGCGACCCTGGCTACGAATACACGCGCTGGCGGCTAAGTAGCCGCCGAAGCCGCCGAAGCGCCACAGACGCGCGCTTCGCGGCAATTAGCCCCAGGTGGATCCGCCAGCTTTCCTTGGACGATCAGCCTGCGCCAGCTCCATCATCTGACAACAATGCGTTCCATCCCTACACCTCCGCCGGCGATTCCAAGTATCAAGGGAGACGAGGACTTTGACCATCTGGTGAGGAAGTTGTCTGTGTACGTCGCTCAACGTCCCTTGCGCATCAAGCGCTTCAGCGCGCTTTTTTCTGGCGGTGCATTTGGGCTGATTGCGGAATGTCTTTAGATTCTTCGTGCAGGCGATCGACACGAGTCTCGTATGGGAAGAGTTGCGGAAAGATGTGTATCCGCAAGTGCTGAAGCCGCTGGTCAAGCATCTGGTGGACGAAGTACAGCACGACGAGATTGTGTGTGCGCTGCTGTAAGTGGTGTTGAGTGAAGTGGGAACTATTGTGCTCTGACACTGTGCAGCGCCCTCAAGTGGCATTTCGGTCTCCTCGAAGACGGCGATGACAGAGGCGTCAACGAGACACGCGGATTGGCCTGTGAAATGGTCGCTTGGCGATTTGTTACACATCTTACCCGGAAGGAAACCATCGACTGCCTCTGCCACGAGCTTCCAGCGGACGACAAGTCTGGAGCACGACCCCATGGCGCCGACGATGTTGAGGCCGCGAATGTGGATGGTGCGATGGAAGATGCTACGGTCGAGCAAGCACCACTGCTGGGAAACCACATGCCCGAGCTGGACGATTCATTCTACGATGAGTACCCGCGACAGAGCGACTACGCAAAAGATGCCCATTTCTCGGCCGCATTTGCTACTCTGAATGCTCTGGAAATCGCTGCTGTGGCCGAGGCGAAGAGATTTTTGAGCCAGAAATCCATCCAGCACATCATCAACGGGATCTGGAAGGGTGATGTTGTCTTCTGGACCTCTTTGCAAAAGCATTCGACGAAGCGGGCAAAGGTATACAGAAAGAACCACTCGGATCCATTCTGTCGGCTACGGGTCCCGCTATACTCGAAGCTCTTTGAGGTACTATTTTTCGCAGCTTTCCTGGCGTTTTACTACGCCGTGCTAGTGCAACGCCCTGTCGAACACATCAGCCCTCCAGAGCTCATGCTATATGTTTGGCTGGTCTCCTTTGCTTACAACGGTACGTTGGAGTGATTCACGCTGGCATATAATCACTGATTGGATCATATCTAGAGCTTGTGGAGTTCCTTGATGCTGGATCAACCTTTTACGCAGCCGACTTTTGGTCTCTGTGGGATCTTGGAATCATTTTTGTTGGGACGGCATTCTTCGTGCTGAGAATGATCGGTCTGGTAAAGAACGATCACTACGCCACTGACATAGCATTCGACATTCTCTCGATCGAGGCTCTGTTCCTCGTGCCGCGGTACGTGCTCTTGACCCGACCTGCGATCTATTGCTTACAGAATGAGTAGCATCTGCTCCTTACTCTCGTTGCATCCATACTTCGGAATGCTGTTGCCTGTGTTGAAGGAAATGGTACGTCCAATCCCATCCCACCTACTGTCCAGCTCTGACGACAACATGCAGACGAAAGACTTTGCTAAATTTGCGGTGCTTGTCGTGATCGCATACGCTGGCTTCAGTTCTGCCTTCAGTGTCTTGGGCAGAGATCACTACACCTTGGGAAGAATGAATTGGGTATGGTGTTCGATCGGCAGCTTCGAAGTACCCAAGATTGACCTCTCCGTAGATCTTGATCAAAGTTTTCTTTGGAAGCTCATATTTGGGATTTGTGAGTCGACGAACGTGTTCTTACATATCCATTGCGCAACATACTAAACTCTGAGCAGGACATCGCGGAGGAGGTACTATCATTCATCTCGAAAAACGCCAGCAACAATATCCACACCGCCAATACTGACGGCTCGACTTGCAGATCAGCCCAATTCTAGGTCCACCCTTGATGTTCCTGTTCGTCGCTATGACGAATATCCTCTTGATTACATCCTTGACCTCACTGTTGAGCAACAAGCTCGATAAGGTAGGTGGGAATCGGGGTTCATGCATCTAAGCGCCCATCTTCGAATCACTGGCTGACAGCACTCTACCGCACCACATTAGGTCATGGATCACGCCCGCGACGAGTACCTCTTTGTGTAAGTCCTGCGCCCCAATACAAGAATAATACAGTGGCAGTACAGTGGAGTTGATGGCTGTGTAAAGATACTCGGTGTACGTTCTGGAGGCATCAACTTCCAATCGATTGACTTACTTCCTGCCACCGCTGGTATGTTACACTCTCCTTGGTCTACACTATCCACCCGGGAAAAGGAAATGAATGCGTTGGTGTCGCGGACACCAACATCAACCACGCAGCCTGCATGCATCGCCGAACATGTGATGTCGTGGAGCTTCTGCCGAGAGTCGAGGCATTACTGCGGCCTGCATGCAAATCTGCCCTGTCGGTCCCTCCGGCACGGCAGCTGCTGAGCGAATCACGACAGCCTCATTTAAGTGAGGATGTTGGTTCCCAGAGACCAACACAATCCGTTCATCTCATTTGTCGATGCGGCTTCAATTCTCCGCTCGATACCCGGTCTGGAGGAGGGTCGTAGTATTCGCACGACTGCATGTTGGCTGCAACATGGAGACAGAGCTAACGGACTCGGTGTAGAACCTGATCCCGTTGTTACTCCGCCCATTGCGATTGGTGCTGCCGAACCAACAGCTACGGACATTGCGGATCTTTCTGCTCAAGGCGACTCACTTTCCTCTGGTTGGTTTAATTCTTGCGTACGAGAATGGGCGCTTATGGATCCACGATCGCCGGACTACGATTGCCGGAGACAAGATTGGCGTTTCGAAGCGACTCAGTCGCCGTCCGCTTGGTCGCAGAGCGCTTTCCTCCGCCCGTGTGCATCTATTGGACGAACAACCGCAGGCGCCCGACAGATCTGCCGCAGTAAATTCTCCGGACGATCTTCATGCGGTACCCAATGCATCTGACGAGACGATTGAGGCTTTGACGACTGCCGTTGACGATCTAAAGACACAGATTGAGTCGCTTCAACGATTGTTGGAAAAGAAGTCGACAATTATGCCTCACGAGCCGTGATGGTACGACAAGCCTCGACTTCCACGCGAGGGTCACTGACAGGCGGCCAGGTCCACACAAAAGTGTGACAAGACGCAAGCCCAGCAGAAACTTGCAGGGGAGGCCCCACGCTCCCGCGAAAGTGAGAAACAAGCGCGGATGCGCTAAGGGACTGTCTGCTGCGATGCACGGATGTCTTGCTAACGGCAACGGCTCCCAGGCTATGAACCACTCTGTCGGGATTTCTTGCCAAGGCATCGACTGGCTGGCCTTCCCGTCCTCTGCCGGAAGTCTGATGCGCGCAATACATTGACACCACGGAGGCGATGCCAGTGGGGTCGATGTTGGCACTGCCCGCCCTTCGATTCGTTCGGAGCGTCATTCGCGCTATCGCTGCACATGGCCCCATTCACTGTCCCTCTCTTCGCTTCTTGCTCATCATACTAGACCATGCATATGGGAACCTTACTACTCCTACTCCAACGCCTCGACCGGGGCCTTGCATCGCCCATCATGACATCCTGGCTGCGTCGTTCGCGGCGAGAGCCGTTGGGCCTCTGCTTGTCCGATCGCTCTTTCATTTTCGCTTGGTTCATATCCCTTCATTCATTCCTTGACACTTCTGTGTAACCGCTGGCGTCCACCGCATACTTGCAGACACTGCCTGCGCGCAATCTTGATATCTGCCTAATGTGATCTATCACTTGGCCTCATGCTGCGCATTCTCATGTGACAACATCCATCCGCCCTTCCATCTTCTTATATCTCCGGCCGGTGCAGCTATCAGGAACGCTTGCAGATTCACCAGATCCTCCCGTTCCATCGCCACTATGAGCTACCATCCAGGTTCCCGATCTCGCAAGCCACAGACTACCGAAGGTCTGAATTCCAACAAGGCCATGGACTACTCTCGGACGTCCAATCCAACCACATCGCTCGGTCAGCAGTACGGACAGACCCAATACGACAGCAGTACCTCATGGGCCAACGCCAGTGCATCTCTCGAGAACCAATACGCCATGGCACAGTCGATGGCTTGGCCTACTGATCCTTCGCGTCAGGTACTGCTTGACTCGATGCAGACACCCACACAGGCGATGTTCATGGACATGTCATTGCCCCAAGGCAATAGCAATGCGTCATCGACCATGACCTGGCCTGCCTCGCTCGTGGACTCCATGCATTCGATGCAATACAGCACAAGCCAGCAAGACCACAGCTTTGCGACGATGCAGAACTGCCACGTTCAACCCAGCTCCCTCCCGGAACTTCCCAGTCATCCTTCGTATGCGACCTGGCCGCTCCCGCAAACCAATTCCGACTCCTATTTTGTCCGCAGTGATCCATCGCCTGGTCCCTCTGACTACAGCGCATCGTCGCAAACGTCCGGCTTCAGTTTGTCTCCCTACGCACACTCAGAGCCTGGACGTAACGAGACAGCCTTTGTCAAAGTCGAAGATTCCTTCCAAGCACCGCGTTCTCGCCTTTGCTCAGACGGCGCGCCCACTACTCAACATCATCACGTCAATCTGAACGACGTATACCATCCTCCTCTACCCACTTCTGGAATGCAACGACGATCGCCCTCACGCTCGCCCGTTCAATACGAGTCCAGCGACCGGAAACCTTCAATGAGTACCCTTCGTTCCTCGCCGACTCTTCGTCGCTCCATGTCGCTGAAGAGCATACGCGACAATCGCGCCGAAAAGCGCAGCTACACCACCAAAGCCAATTCGACGTGCGCTTGCGAGCTTTGCGGCCGTTTGTTTCAACGAACGTACAACTTGCGCGCGCATATGGAGACGCACAATCCCGTTCGCGATCAACCCTGGAAGTGTCAGCACGAGGGCTGTGACAGACGGTTCGTCAGGAAAACGGACTTGGTGAGACACTGGGATAGTGTAAGCTCCTCGCGTTGACCGGCCTCTTGTCTAAAGACCACGCTAACAGCAGTCTAGGTCCATCTCAAGGCACGACCACATCATTGTAAACTTTGCTCGAACTCCTTCGCGCGGAAAGACACGTTGCGACGGTAAGCACCATCTGACTGTCTTTGCTGGTCCGACGTTTGAGCTGACTTTTTCTCGACAGGCACATCGAAGATGGCTGTCGCAGTCGTCCAGAAGGACAGCGACGAAGCTCTTCGAGAAGAGCGCCAAATTCGTCTGCTACTGCGCCTCACCATACGCACCATCATCGACTGCAGTATTCGGACACGGCACCGTTTCCAAAGGTCGAGCCAGAAGACGAGTGGCGCTTCGTCGATTGAATCGAAAGAGAGAACGAGAGAGAGAAAGAAGGCTAGAAAGCAGCGACAGTGCAAACTGTGAGATATACCACTTCAATTTCGGGACTTGAATACTGGGGAGAGCGGCAGCATCATTACTACACATAGCATAGCATAGCATGGCATAGTGGCATAGCATCGCGCCGATATAGCGAGCAGCTTTTTGGATCAGGAAGAAAGGTACGACCGGGAAGATTCAACAATGACATAGCATATGAAAGAACATGTGTATGATCGATGGAAATCGCTACGATTTGCTTGTCCGGCCTCATCGCTTCGCTCTTATCGGAATACCACAACATCCCTTGGACATCGATCCAGCACGACGGCACCGTGTGATGTCTTATCCCAAACAAAAGCAAAGCCAAAACAAAAGCAAAGCAGAAAACATGGCTGACATACCGCTCTCGTATATACCATCGTCCGCCACAGCGTGTTCCGTTCATGTCCACCGACGACGAGTTCTTGGAAGTCGATGGTGATCTTTCCAGAGTGTCGGGTCGATTGACGCAGGACGTGTCAGATGAAATATACTCATATGACCTGACGTTGGTGAACAAAGTTCTACGCGAGTGCGTTCGCTCCAACTCGTGGCGTTGGCCGGAATCTGAGATTTGGGGCTGAACTGAGATTGTGGCTGTGATAGAGTTGGTTCTACAGCGGAGCTGGGAAGGCTTGTCAGGAAGACGGCTCTTGTGAATGTTGCTCAGTCTCGCAGAGTAACTCTCTGCTTGGATGGCTGTGCTTGCGAGCTAGGTCTGTCTAGCCTATCTCCGTTGCAGCCCCTTGGACTCTCAATGAATTTTCGATTAGTAATCTTGTCCTAACGTGATTTCCTTTCTGTTCTGGTGTGACTTCTCTTTTTGTTCTGACTCAGCTTTTTAGCGTGACCCGCTGCGCGGGTACGCTGTATAGCAATTCGACGCTAGTTCTAAGCTAATAAGAGCGCCGGAAATCTATTTCGAGCCTAAGGGTCTACTAGCTTATGGTAGAATACTAACATTTTGGTCGTGAGCTATATACATTAATCGACCAACAACACCGTAGCATAGATTTAAACATACGAGCTTATTCGCCTCGCTTCGGTAATTATAACGGTATAGTCGGTTTAGTTACGTAACATAAAGCGGTCGTAAATAAGACGTAAATCGAACGTCGATTTGGCAAACGCTAGCTTCCACCACTAACTAGAACAAAAACTCCACTACCCGCTAGAACAATAACTCTACTACCTTTAACAACCCTAAAAGTAGTCCTAATACTATCGTAAGCACCCTCTTAACAACTACGTAACGTCGAGTTATCCTTAAAACCTATACGCCGGGCTAGCGAACGCTAGCTTCTAGAACAAAAACTCTACTACCTACTAGAATAATAACTCTACTACCTTTAACAACCCCGAAAGTAGTCCTAATTCTATCGTAAGTGTCCTCCGACCTATAGCGTAGCGCCTACGTAACGCTAAGTTGTCCTTAAAACCCGCGAATCGAACGCTAGTCCAGAACAAAAACTCTACTACTAGAACAAAAACTCTACTACCTACTAGAACAATAACTCTAGGGTAGTCCGAGCCCGTCGAAATACCTCCCTAACGCCTATATAACATCGAGTTGTCCTTAAACCGCTACTATAACGTCCAACCGACTATAGCTACTATCTAGCGTCTCCGACTTAACTAACATATTAACCTCCGACATCGACTATATAGAGATCGGCGATCTAGGCGTAAGTAATCGAGGCGTCGTAGATGCTCTACTCTAGTAGATCGAGAACGAGGATAAGGTAGATGTCTAGCTAAGTAACGAGGAGCCAGATATCGATAAGGAAGATATAGATGCGGATCCGAGGGATAAGGATAATAAAGACGATAACAACCTTCTACCTAGCTAGTAGCGTACTACCTAAGAGTAGTAGGTTTTCGACCGGAAGATAAAGGCGATTATAAAGCAGATTCGTAATGTATATATTAGTGGATTCGATGCTGTTCTTACACACTAGACTAGGGCTAACAAGCTCTAATATCGTTCGAGGACTTATCGTCGTCGCCTTACGAGAGTGTAGAGTGTCCTCTTACGCGAGAAGCTCGTTAGTACGAAGCAGATCCGGTTAGAACTTAAGAAGCTTGTTGGCATGCTATTCTTCGACAAATACCTCCCTGAAAACAGCATAAAGTAGGTCGAATTGAATAAGATTAATAAGATTATCCGCAAGACTACGCCGACTTAGTATATAATAGTTAACGATAAGCTTCTACCGAACGATCGCGCTAACTAGGCCGAAGTTAAGGAGCGCTTTAAGAACAAGTATAACTTGATCGCGAAGCGTAGTATAATAATAACGACTACGGTCGTTTACTCGATTGCGAAGTAGCGTACTAACTAGATACCGAAGGCGCTAGGCTTGTTACTTGTTACGGGTAATGTTAAGAGCCGGTTAATATCGATCCTTAACCGTGCTAGTCTAGTTTCTGGCTTTAAAACCCTCCAAGCCCTTTAAGAGTCGAATGCGGACGAGCATATACGCGCGCTAATTAAGATAGCGCTCGATCCTTAGACCTTAATCGTATACGACAACTTCTATCGCTAGGAGAAGAAGAACGAGCAGGTCGTTAGCTAGAAGGATAAGTAGAAGAATATAACCACGTCGTTAATAGCCAAATGCTAGTATATCCCGAAGAACATTAATAAGGGCATAGTTAATTAGAAGACGCCTCTCGTAGCTAAGAGCATTCTTCGGAGCCTAGGTAGTAAGGCTACTATTAGTGAAATCCTCGTACGCGGCAAGTAGAGCGCGAGGCATCTTATAGCATAGGTCGATTAGGTAGATGCCGAAGGACGTCCTATGCATAGGCCGATGCATAGTCTAGCGAGACCTCCTTAGGCTTAGGCTTAGACGTAGACGTAGACTCAAACTCCGCACGCTGTTACCGCCGCTACTACCGCTACTACCGCTACTATAGAAGACGATAAAGACCCTCCATTTAGCGCAGACCCTGCTATGTTAGCAATAACTCCCGACTATGTAACGGCGCTTTACTACATCGACTAGAGCATCGCTTCCGCCCTTGGCGATAAAGTCCTCGACAAGCTATTTGAATCTAGTAGTAACAGTCGTCGTCCGCAGTAGCTAGTGCTTAACGAGCTAGTCCACGAGCTCACTCCAGTCCTATCGCTGCCGGTTTTAATAAACGATAAGGCCTCGTTAAAGGGCACGTATGCGGTATACGAGGATATCTAGTTAAAATTCCTTAAGTTTACGAAAGAGGAGGACTTTAAGGCTAAGAAGACTAGTCGGCTGTAGCTCGTTTATAGCGATTAGATAACGATTAAGCGCGCTCGGTCGGTAATAAAAGAGATAGTCGAGAGCGAGCTATTATTCGACAGGAAGGACTAGATGCTTCCGATCCCTACATAGTTCCATATTAAGATAAACAACCTATAGACTATCGTAATACGTACGCACTAGGATCTGAACAAGGACGGTAACGTTCTTAACTATAGCCTTAAGGCTAACAATAAGTACTTCGGCATTAAGAAGATTACTAACAAGAACCCTAAGTTCTTTAGCACGTAGAGCCTTGTTGTGCGTGGATTTAAGGCTCGCAACCTTATACTGTTCGTGTAGGAGCTAAAGGATCGTCGCGACTACAGGTTCGCTCGACAAGTAGATAAATCTAATCTGGACGCTATTCGTCGCGCGGTGTAGGGCATAGGCAAGGACAAGTACCTAGAAGTCGTAGAGTCTATCTACTAGAAGGCATATACCGCGAAAGCCTGGAAGGGCACTAGTGCTAGTGCCGCCGCCGAGGATCCGGTATTTACGATATAGGCCCGTATGTTGTAGGAAGTCGAGCTGTTTATAACTATCGCTAAGGCGACTCGCATAGAGGACATCGGTTATATGCGCCGTCTCGTAGACCGGCTAATTATCCAGTTCCTTAGTATAGGGTAGAGCAACTATAGTTAAGAGATAATCTACCTGCGTTAGTTACTTAGTAAAGCGTTGGACGAGGAACTCCAAACCGGCGTGCTAGCTTCTAGTGTCCTTAATTAGTCGGGATATCGTGGTAAGGCTATAGCTATAGACGAGTTAGTCGAGATCTATAATATAGAGTACTCGATAGATATTAAGCAGCATGCTAACTTAACATACACGCTCGACAAGACCTTCCGCCGCATTGCCCTTATGCGCGAATGCAGCCGCGTCCTTAAGCTAATCTTCGGAGGATTTAGTGCAACGTACACTAACTACTATACCGCCAAGAATACCTCTAACTATATTATCGGCTATAGCATATAGCTATAGGAGAAGGGCCTCTCGTCTATTAAACCCGGACGCACCGGTGCTCTTTTAGACGACATTCGTTAAGCTAGTGCCGAACTCTTATTATTAAAGGTCGGGGACTTTAACGTCGCAAACTAGCGGTTCGCTCGTAGGATTACGACGGTCTTACCGAGCTTCGATAATAGCGAGCCTAAGGACTTTAGTAAACACGGCGCAGCTGCTATTAAGGATAGTAACAAACCGTTCGTTACGGCTAGTAGCGGTAGTAAGGATAAGGTTAAAGAAGAGGTCGGCGAAAACGTCTAGGAGGATATCGAGGACGATGGAGCTAGCGGAGCTAGCGGGGCTAGCGGGGCTAGTAGAGCTAGTAGAGCTAGTAGCGCGAGCAGTTTCTTTTAAGTATAGATAAACGAGGCTGTTGTTGCGCGGGAGCAATAAGCCTACTATGCTAGAACAACAACTCGAGTAGTTAGAACGAAAAGTCCTTATTAGCGACGTACCTCTAATCTAAACTATTATCGCCTAGTTATCGTTACTCGTAGCTTATCGCATGCGCTAGAGCAATAACCTCGTGCTAGAGCAATAACCTCGTACTAGAGCAATAACCTCGTGCTAGAGCAATAACCTCGTACTAGAGCAATAACCTTAGGCTGAAACTAGGTAATTAAGTAAAGGGAAATCCGATTAGAGGGTAAAGTGCATTAGCTATTATAAGGGTTTTCGACAATAGGAAGAAAGTAAGTCGTCTAGTGTTAAAACTTCGTCCGTCGTCTAGACTATTGTCTTCTTCTTCTTCCTCCTTACGCATAATAACAGCAGTAGTTATAGCAATAGTTGTTAAGGAAGGCTAAGGCATAGCCTAGCTCTGGACCTTAGGTAAGGTCGTTAGATAATACGACGCCGAGCGTGGCGGCGAATGCCGCTTACGTAACGTATAGTCGTATATTAGAAGGCACGTAGGTGCAACGTAACAACAGTAAGAATTAGTTTTATTACTAGTGGAATTACTAGCTAGCGTTCTATACACTGCGATATCTTTATACTTCTTACAATTCTAATTCTTCTCTAAGAGCCCGCGGTCCATAGAACCTAATAGCGGACGAGATACCTACTGGCGAGCTACCTACTCCTCCTTAGCGGGCTATAAGCGAACGATAAGGGTCGGCAGCACTATCTAATTAATCGACTATGTCGGTTCCCGATGTGGAGATAGAGATTAATAAGCTAGACTAGGAAGCGGCAAGGCTTTCGGCGGCGCTTCGCTTACGTAACGCTCGCGTCCGCGTATAGGAGTTGCGTCGTATAGCCGCCGTAGAACCGCCGGACGGAAGCACTCTAGGAGTAGGAGATAATAGCTCCATCGCTATAGCGGACTCTATCGAACATCGTCGTCGATAGCTTAGTTAGGATAGCGTCGGGACTCCCGAGTCTACGTCTAGCCTACTAAGCGCCGGAGTACCGCCTACGAGGGGCCTGGCCTTACGTCCAAAATTAAAAGAGCTAAGGAACTTTAAGGGAGAGAGTGTTACTAAGAGTCGACAGTTCCTCCGTAAGCTCGAACTTATCTTTAAGCTCTCGGTAGATACATATTCGATAGAGAGGGAGAAGATCCTATATAGGGTAATGTACCTCGTAGGCAACCCGCAAGAGAAGTAGCACTAGAACTATAGTATAGCGGATGTTCGTCGTATGTCCTTCGACGACTTTCGCACCTTTATACGGGACATAGTCGGGGATCCGGTAAACCGTATACTGGACGTTACCTTGGAATATAAGAAGGCTTATTAAGCGGACAACTAGACCGTCCAGAAGTTCGCGATAAAGCTAACTATTTTAGAAGATTAGCTAGGTAACTATACGGAGGCGCAGAAGATTCGCTATCTACTCGTAAAGCTATCGCTAGCGTTGCGAGACACTATTGTTAAGCATTACACTATCCCTACTACTAGGTAGGAACTAGTTAGCTTAGCTACTCGGATTAAAAGCATAGGAGCTTCGGCCGGCAAGAGAGCCGTAACCGACTCTTAAGCGCCGAGTAGGCTAGACAAGAAGAACCGCTTCGAGAAGAAGAATTAAGAGAACTCCGGACCTCTAGCTCGCGGCCTATAGAGCGATTAGTAGGCTAGCAGCAACCGCAACGTAGGTCTACCGCTAGGCAATAATCGTAACCGGGAATAGATAGCTAAGGCTAAATGTTATAGCTATAGTAAGAAAGGCTACATTGCTCCACACTACCCGAATAAGAAGGCAGAGGTACGCAAGCTAGAAGTAGATAAGGAGCCGGAGTAAAGCTAGATAAAGAAGTCAAAAAAAGGAAGAGGCCTAGGAAAGGATCGCGACTAGGCTTCGAGATTCCAGTCGATTTAAAGCGTACGTCTCGCAAGCGAGGCAAGGTTGTCTCGCCTATAGGCGAGGTAATAGCCGATTTCCTCCTAGATAATTATGCGGACGTAAATGTCGTCGCACAATCTTTCGTACTAAAGCACGGTTTGGAGCGCATTAAGAACGCTACGCTTCTATACGTGGGTGCGTACTAGGGGAACAAGGGCACTAAGAGCTATTGTTATAGTGCGTACAAGATTCGCTTAAGGCTCGTAGACTCTAAGCAATTAGTTCGCACCTCG